>ML410350.1:63219-95358 GCA_005239525.1 Nicotiana knightiana
TTGGGGGTGGGTTGTGGAGGAAAAAATAGAAAACAAAAATTTAAAAATAAAAAAAAAAGAAGTAAAAAAAATTTGGGGGGAGGGGGTGACAGGGTTGGGTTGGTGGGTGGCGCAGAAAAACGAAAAAAATAGAAAATTAAAGTTAGAGGGTGTTTGGGTTTAGATGTGAGGGTAGGTACAGTTTTTGAAAAATATTTTCCTAACTTTTTCTAGAAAAATCATTTTCCTTCAATTTCAGGAAAATGTGATATCTAGGAAATAATTTTCAAACTATTTGGTGCAACCAAGCAATGAAAAATGGAAAAATATTTTTCGTCATACCAAACACACCCTAAGCATAAAATGAGGACTGAGAAGTAATTACTTCCTCCGTTCCTCTCCGTTCCAATTTATGTGAACCTGTTTGACTGGGCAAAAAATTTAAAAAAATGAAGACTTTTAAAATTTGTGGTACTAAACAAGTCAAAAGGGGGTCCAGAGTATTTGTGTGATTATAAAGCTTCTCATTAAGGGTAGAATTGGAAGTTTAAGCTAAGTTATTTCCAAATTTAGAAATGGGTCTTTTTTTTTAACAGACCAAAAAGGAAATATGTTCACATGGAATAAAAGTTTATAAATTATTTCGAGATATAACAAAGTGAATTTTTGAAAAAAGATAAGAAAATAGACTAAAGTCTGAAAATGAAATTTTGCAAGTGCCAAAGTACTATCAACTATGCTCTCCCCTTTCTCGCGTTGAGATACCACAAGCAAAGAGACAAGTTTACGTAGGCATTTCTTTTCACAGGCTCTTTCTGATTTTATTTTTCTTTAAAAAACGTAAAGGGAAAAAGAGCACAATGTACGGACACACAGAGCCTAATAGCTTGGGGAATCACAAGTGGAATATTTCCGAGGTTTGGAAAGGGAAGAAAAGAGGAATTAAATTGAGGGGGTAAAATGGAGAATTCGGAACCAAAATATGATCTTTTTTGACTCAAACGATCGAAATCCATGAAAAAAACTCAGTGACAAAAATACATATAGTGTCCTTTAAAAGGGCGCTATACCTCTTAATAAACCTGTCCCCTTCCCTTCCCCCACCAAACAGAAGCCACCCCCACCCCTCCCATTTTTTATTTGTAAACCAGCGGTCCTCCCTCCATTAACGTCCAAAAAAGTTCGAGTAGACCCCACCCGTCCCACAAAAAGTAATGATTCTCGGTCCCACATCCTAGCTAAGGCCTTTTCTCGTTGTGGGTTCCCCGTTTCGGCTTCAAATAGCCAAATCTTTAACTTTTCAAAAACCTTAAATCGAGGTATTCCGACTTAGTTTTTGTTGAAACTCGTATAAAAATGCATATCAGTTATTTTTAATGTGTTCTATATTGTTTTGTGATTTTTTTGCGATTTAACTGTTTTGTTATTTTATCCAGACTATGATATTAGTGTGCTAAAAAAATGTAAAAATAGAGAAATTATTATTAGTTGTTAAAAAATATTAATAAGTTATTTTTTACTGTGGTATTTGTATTTTTGTGAATGTTTTGTGATTAAATTTATTTATTATCTTTATCTCGTTTAAATTATTTATTTGCTTAAAGACTAGTAAAATAGATAAATTGTTACTTTAGTTCCCTCTAGTGGTATATTGTGGCCTAATGTAGTGCTTGTATGTATAATATAGTGTCCTGTTAGCCTAGTAAAATATAGTGCCTTTAGGCACAGTATCCTTGTAGTTATTGAAATTAATCATTTAATTTTCTCTTATACCCAAAAATACGTCAAAATAGCTGATTGTTCAAACACAAACTCTGTCCAATTCTAGTCAACAATTGTAAGAAAATAACATGAGAAAACAACAATATTTTCCGGATATCTTGGTGATACTGGGCCTCAAATATCGAGCCCGGAACCCATATGTGAATATTTAATAATTAAATTTTGTATAATTATAGAAATTAATTATTTAATTTTATTATAGTAAAAAATAAGTGAGTAACAAACATATAAAATAATAAAACTAACATGTAAAATAATAAAAATAACATAATAAAACTAACATATACAATATTAAACTAACATTTAAAATAACAGACATGTTGAGTTATAAATCGAGATAATTTTCTCATCATGAACACAAGAATTCAGGATATCTTGGTGCTACTGGGTGTCAAATATCGAGCCTGAAACCCATATATGCATACTAATAATTAAATCTTGTATAATTATAAAAATTAATTATTTAATGTTATTATCGTAAAAAATAAGTGAGTAACAAACAAACATATAAAATAATAAAACTAACATGTAAAATAATAATACTAATATATAAATTAATAAAATTAACACATACAATATTAAACTAACATTTAAAATAACAGGCATGTTGAGTTGTAAATCGAGATAAGTTTCTCATCAGGAACACAAGAATTCCAGATATTTTGGTGCTACTGGGCCTCAAATATCAAGCCCGGAACCCATATGTGAATATTTAATAATTAAATCTTGTATAATTGTGAAAATTAATTATTTAATTTACAAACAAACATATAAAATAATAAAACTAACATGTAAAATAATAAACAAACATATTAAAGTAAAATAATGTAATTAATCTTGTTTAATTTACAATAGACGACATGGAGGTTCCACCTATGCATCCCGGACCTGCAAGCGTGGAGCTACTATCGTAACAGGACGATCATAGGTCCTCCCACATATGGGAGTGACAGTTACTGGCCCAAACATTCCGTGCCAGGAGAGTAGACGACATGTGGGGATTTCTCAAGGGCCGCGTTCTCTATCCCCGTGTAGTCAAACACCTCCAGGATACGGGCTTCTATAGGATTATGAAGATCGGCCGGCTATAACTTGATTGGTATTTGATCACGGCCTTGATAGAGCGGTGGCGACCGGAGACGCACACATTCCACTTGCCCATTAGCGAGGCCACCATCACGTTGTAGGACGTGGAAGTCGTGTATGGGCTGCCCGTTGATAGACACCCTGTTGCTCTGCCGCATGCCATGAGAAAGCTGACAGGTGGGCAGTACCTAGACATGCTGAAGCAGCTCACCGGTTTCCGACCATAGGAGGAGACTGCACTGGTTGGGGCCAGTCATCTGTAGTTGACGACTATCCGAGACCATTTGGAGGCATTGCACGACGATACACCGAAGCTTATATTCACCGGTACACGAGGTTGCTGCTACTCCTTATGTTTGGAGGGGTCTTGTTCTCGAACATATCGGGGAACCTAGTTAGCTTGAGATTTCTTCATCATCTTGAGCGGCTAGATAATTTGCCCAGTACAGCTGAAGTGCTGATGTTCTCGGCTACTTGTACAGGGAAATGTGCCGGGCGAGCATGGGCACTCAGCATGACATTGCTGGATTTTTACCGCCTCTATAGGTGAAAATATATTCGAATACTCTATTCATTATAACATACCCAGTAAAAATATATCTTAAATTTTACGTCCACTTTGTATCTTAGGTTTGGGCCTGGGAGCGGCTCCTACCGTGGCATCCACCTCTACCACCATTAGCTCCGGGTGCACCTCCTCTATTTCTCCCTCTAGCTAGGAGGTGGGTTTTCCGGCGGGGATATGGACGAGAATATGAGGCTCGACATAATCTCCCCTTGTGCAGGGATTTGTTGGATTTGCTGGAGGGCGCACAGGTAAATGTATACCTAAGTTTACTTGGCCTGGATTCATATGTGCTGTGTATACTCAAGTTTTCTATTTTCACTTAATAGTTCATTTGGAGGCCATATAGCGACGTGCTGATAGCTGGCTTGCCCGATTATTGCTCGGCTGGCTGACTTATTTGGAGCTCTTTCATCCCGTTGATGTGCCTTGATATTGTGGAGCATCATGCCACCGAGCGGGTACTTTGCCAGTTTAGCTGCCCGCAGCTTGTACCGCCACCGCCCCCTAACATACCACACATATCCAGTGGGTTGATCGTTCCAGGGTGGACCAGGCATATATGGCATGGCTAGAAGCGCAGATCGATACTTGGGACTGGCGACTTGACCTGATTCTGCCCCCCTTTCACCGTGCCGGACGGATACTAAGCATGATTATATGGGCTGGTACCACGGCGTTACCCGACTTTTCATCGGGAATCCCATTTATCGCGCTGGCGGTCAGTACGTTCCAAACGCCGGGAGGCACGAGGCACTGGTATGTTATTTGGTGTACTTACTTCTAACTTTAAGCTAGTGTTCCCTAATTTATATTTTACATGTTGTGAAGGCTATTGGCCTACATTTGTTCCACTAGTTGGGACTGCAGATGCAGCAGCATGCCGATGAGGGAGCGCCCACTTTGCACGAGTATGGCCGACAGGTTACAGAGCTGGCTGCCCGGGCACTGCGACAAGCCCGAAATGATGAGTGCTTAGGACACGACCCTGCTTATGTGGCGCCAGAGCAGTACAATCGTCTGGCACCAGCAGCGCCGGAGCGTGGTCGACGTGGCAAGGGTGCCCCACGAGGTAGGGATGTCCCACAAGGTCGTGGGGGCCGGTGAGGAGGTGGTCCCAAGCAAGGGGCGTTGAGGCACCTGTTGAGGGTGTTGGACCTGATGAGCTGAGAGACCTCCATGAGCCAGACTAACATCACAGCAGCATGTCGTCATACAACCTTCAGCTTCAGCTCACTCCAGGGATTTTACAGGTGACCCCGTCAGATCCATTGTTGATCACGGGCACGAGAATTACACGTGAGGATTCAGGTTAATACTTTCTATGCCCATCAACCGTTGGTGATGATCGACCGACCCAAGATGTTGATAGTGGTGCCGACTAAGTTATGGCTTATCATCGAGGGATGTTGGGGATCTTTCACAGGCGCATGTATGTTTGTATTACTATTAAATTTAAATTTGTTCTTATCTCATTGATTAGCCATAGATATCTTTATGTTTTTCTTACTAAGGCTTCATCCTCGTCCGTCACGGAGGCCACTTTGTGCGATGCTCACCTGGCTGCTACGTATGATTATATTTAGGACCCCGATGAGATCATGGTAAGACAATTTAGATTTTTGTCACTTAACACGTACATTACGAATTCATATGCTGAAATAACTTATTACTCTGTAGGTTACTGCTAGACCAATGACCCCTTCTACCGAGTCTGCAAGCCCTACTGACGATCATGCTGCACCGTATCCTGTGATAAAGAGGCGATGCGATGAGGATGATCCTGATAGCGTAGCCGGGTGGGATGGGATGCGCCTCAGGCCAGCGGCTGCATTGAAGCACACAGGATGTGGGATGCATTGATTTGTTTTGTATTTTATGTAAATATGACATTGAGTAAATAATAACAATAACTTTTATTGTTTACATTATATGTGCATTATATTTTTATTTCTCCGGTTCTTCGTTATTTTAATACTACAACACAAACACAAGCATAGAAACTTCACATAATTTAAATTCAGTACAGCTATTGAAAAAACATGACACAGAAAGCGTAAAGATAAAATACTACACTCAACACAGACATGTCATTGTTTAGTCACTACCGCCTATTATTCTCTGCTTTAACCACTTAAATTTCTCTTCCAGCCTATTTTTTTCTTCTTCCGCCTCTTTTAGTTTCTCCTGCAATACCGCAACTTCTCGTTTCATTTTAGACTCACGGTGTTGGTATTCACAGTTCATATTCCAAATATACTGCAAAGATTTTTTGTAGCATTCCTGCTTAATGGGTTCATCATACCATCCCTCAAAATTGCAACAATTTCCGTCATTGCCTCCAAACCTGTTTACACACATCCAGTATCTGCGCCCAACATGACCATCGGACCAACATGACTTCATCATACAATGTTTTCCACAATAGTACCTTGGCTGGTCATTGCGTCCAGACATTTGTTAATGCAAGAAAAATGAAAAAATTATGGAAAGTTTTACTATTTGTTTTTGGTTAAGCACAAATAATAACTAAAATGCGCTAGTTATTTATAGGCAAGACAACACACATAACTTAGTATTTAACCGCACTATGCTTCGCATGTTAAAGATTCTTTCGGTTGGCCCTAAACCTGTATGTTGAAAGCACTTGATGTCATGTGAGCACGACATGTGGTAGATAAACCGTTTCCCACAAGAGCATAATCTTCTAGATTCATTTATGGTATGTACATTATTCCCCACGTTTTGATGGATAGCGGTGCGAACTTCAAAAGTATTTCTCTTGTGGCAATACTATAAAAATGAATGCCAATGTGCTCGCCGCCTGTATTTCTCAAATCTTTTCATTGGTAGTGGCATAAAATTCAACATCCCTTTCCATCAATGACATTGCAGCTGTAGCCTTTTCAACAAACCTCTTCGCCATGCTTGAATGACATCCGCACCATGGAAGTGATAGGAAATCCTTGTGCAAACTTCAATAACCCGTTGAAAGACTCTGACACATTTGTAGTCAGAATTCTCCATCTTCTGCCACCATCCACATGCAAAGACAACTTTGCAGGCTTATGTCGCATCAACCAACGATAGGCTCCCTCATTTTCCTGCATGATAGATTCCATGTGCCTCACAAATTTATGCTCTTGGTGATATGTTGCAGCCATCCACATTAAATCATACAAATCCTTGTTGGGATGTGACTTCTGGAAATTGGCGTTCAGGTGCCTCACACAGTAAAGGTGGTAGGCATACGGTTCTCTCCATGCAGGCAAATTCTCTAAAGAACTTATAATACCACCATGCCGATAAGATATTAGACAAATACCTGAATGCTTTTTGACAATGTGCTCTTTCAAGTGGTTCAATAATAGTGTCCATGTCTCTTGGCTTTCATTGGCACAAATAACAAAAGCTAAAGGAAATATACTTCCGTTAGCATCTACTGCAACGACGATCAAGTATTTAATGTCATACTTTCCATAGACATGAGTGTTGTCTATGGATATTACCGGCCAACAATGCAGAAAAACATCAATTACTGGTTTAAATGCCCAGAACACGTATTTGAATATATATTCTGGTATCCCCGGACTCCGCTCAAGTTTCCATTCAACAACATTCCCGGGGTTAAAGTGTTGCAAAGCGGCCATGTACCTGGGTCGAGATACAAATGACTTATCCCAGTTACCATAAATAATTTCAAACACATGTTTGCGCCCGAGAAATGCCTTTCTTTTGGTAATGGTATAGCCATATTCCTAGTGGACGGATGTAATACACTCTTTGGTCTTGTAACTTATGGATGCTTCAATGTGTGGAATCATGACAGAGAAATCAAGTCAACATCCAAGTTGAAGTAATTCCCACTGAATTGTCCATTTCACAAGTGTGGGTGCCAATGTATTTATCCACTTTCCACATATTTGTTTTCTTCTTTCTCGCACGCAACATCCAATGACAACCCGTAAACCATCTACGACAAACAATCTTGTATACATCCGGAGTTGACTCCCATACCGTTATCTCACGACACTCTTTTACGCTGTACATTTTCAACGCCCTGCTTAGGCGCGTTTTATCAAGAAAAAGCATGCCCTTTGACAACACCATTGGTATAGACTCATCCCACATTGTTGTCTGAATTTCATTAATAGGGCATCAACATCCGGCATACTTGGCAAATGATCAAGGTAGGGAATCTCCCTTGAATGAAACAACACTTAGGACTTGTACACTCTTGGTCTAATGGGGATGGAGCATGTTCCCTCGTCAAATTAGGTCCAGCATTCTCTTCCTCATCTTCACCACCCTCATTAGGGAAGGGTGTGTCATCTCCGGACTCATTGACATTGTTTTCATAATCACTGTCCTCTTCCTGACTCTGTGCATCTGCTAGATCCCGATTAAATATGTCGTCTTCGGGCAATTGAGTCCGGACTGGATGTTCAAGTTGCTAGTTTTCACTGCACAACCAACAAAATAATGAGCTACTCAAATTGATAAATACTTTACATATAGCTATATCACTTCACTTACAAATTGTAATGTGTTGACATCCCATGATGGACATTATCCTATTGGTGATGACTCCCGGATGGACCACCATAATCCAACACACCAGAACTACGCATATTCCAACTGGGTGTGAGTTCATAACTTGTAAAATTCATACATGGCCGGTACCCCCTGTGGAATATATGAGTGTTAATACAAATTCAATACAACAAAAATAAACATCGTAACATAAAGGAAAATTGAAGTTTACCACTCGTCTTGTGGATTATGTAAAGTAGGAGAGAAATTATTTCCTCGCTCATCATTCACCCATGGAGATAAGTTTAGATCAAGCCAAACTCTTTCAGCTAGAACTTGATCGGCTAAAACTGCTAAAAAATAACCACCCGATGACTGAGGGATATCCCTTCTTTGTGCAACCTCATTATTGCGAACGTCTTCAACCTTGACGTACGTTTCCAACATTTTTATCAAAAGAAATTCTCGGTATTCATCAGGAGTCCTTAAAAAATCACTCAGAGTTTCATCATACTCGATGTTAAACTCCGTATAACAAGCAACCCCTTGCGGAATGACAGAATTCGAATATCTTCCGGTTACTTTAAGGTTCACCGAACATTTGCTCACATTCATTTTTTTACACAACAACAATATCAATCTATCGTACTCCATTGTAAGGCAACTTAACATGACACTGTGGAGATAAACTATAGCTTACTGAGTTGTTCGCCACCACAACCTCACCCCCAATATAATGAAACCCTAACCCTTCGCTCTTCAGACATTATGACAAAATAAAAAACAACTTAACGAAGAAAAATTTAACAAGATTTGAGAATATTTCTGAATGGATTTTTAAAAAATCCTTAACCTCTTTAAATAAGGCAATGCCCAATCCGGGGGGTCGAATTTTTTGAGGTATATCGCCTTAAATAAGGGCACTATACTCATTTGAATTATTATTATGTCAGTTAAGCACAAAATAGTTATTGGTGGGCCCACAAAATATGTATATCGCTTTTTATTAAGGCACTATACATGGCAGTCTTGTCAAATTCACATATAGCGCTGTTATAAAAGGCGCCATAAATATAGCGCCCTTTTAAAGGGCGTTATACCTTAATGGGAAAAACAACCGTTAAGGTATAACTCCCTTTAAAAGGGCGCTATATTTATATTCGTCAGTAATATTTTTTTCACGCATTTTGGTCGTTTGAGTAAAAAAACACATTTTGGTTCAGGACTCGTAAAATGGACCAATGGTCTCCCACATTCCCTTTTTAACTGTGCCAAAATTTGAATTTCTTTCCATAAAGTTACTGAATATATTTACTTATCAAATATCCATGTTTATACTGAATTATACGTAGTTCATCTATGGTTAGTGATAATAATATATATAAACACATGTTATGTTGATTGATAAACATCGAGTATGAATAAATTTTTGCTTTAACAATTATCACTGCGATCCCTATATATGCCACCCGTAAGTTCTTGTGGAGCTTCTAAAGTAAAAGCATATGTCTTTTTAGATATCTTGTTCTTCTGTTTCAACTGAATGATGAATATACATGTTGCTACTGTTAGAGAATTAGGATATATGCCTATTGTATACGGGTAAAACTGGGCTCATGGTACTTCCCGGTCTCCTACAAAATAATCCAAGCTCGAGATATGATGATAAGGGACCGAAATCGAGGCAAAAGTCTCATCGAGTCAGAATACGGGGGCATGACGCCCGCCCTTGAGAATTTCGGGGTCACGGTTTGGAATCGGTCCTAACTTTGAACGACTTTGAAGAAAATTCTCTGGCAATCAAGTACGGCCAACAGAAGGCCATAATGTCCGTGATCGGCTAGATATTACAGCGGGGATCTCAGCACGTATCAATGTAGAACCGACAATCAATTACACAAAAGATTTTTTTTTACCTTTTATAGAGTTAGAGTAGGATTCCCCTACTCTATAAAGAGGGGGTCTGATAATTTATTAAGTACATTGTAACATGCATTCCAAAGAAATATATTATTATTTTCTCTGTTATTATCTCTCTCTTTTGTTCATCAGTGCTGGCCATAGCGGGCTCGGATCGAGTGTAAATATATTTCACTAAGGCTGGAACTATCTTTCTCGTGTGGTTTGAATCTATTTTATCTTTGTTTGTTCAATTTGGCTTAATTTATTGGTTTGTATCAAATTAATCTGCGTATCCTTAAAACCACTTACAAATTCAATTGTTATCTGATTTTAAGGGTAAACAGTTTGGCGCCCACCGTGGGGCTAAGGATAATAATGGCTATTTGATACAAACTTCTATAACACACCCTATTTTACACTTGTTCTTTGAAGTGCCTCTAATTTCAGGCTAAAGTTCAAAATTTCGAACTCCCAGTCAGCCCCTCTAAACGTGGATGCTGAGTACGGTCACCATAGTGAAAACAACAATGTAGAACCCGGTAACAAGGTGTCCCCTATCGATCTCAACGGAGTTCAAGCTGCTGACCTGATAAAAATAGGATCTCAGCGGAGTTCAAGCTACGGGCTCGATCGAAAAAGTTTGGGGAAACTCTGTCAAAGGAAGCTATGATACGGTATCATAACCTACCTCTTAATTCAATTGGCTAGTTTGCTATGCTTGAAGATTTCTTCGTAAAAGCACACGCTGGGGAGATCAAGGTCGAGACCAGGAAGTCAGACCTTTTCAAAGTAAGATGGAGGGATAATGAGGTGCTCAGAGAATTCGTGTCCCGCTTTCAAATGGAACGGATGGACCTGTCCCAGTCGCTGATGATTGGGCCGTTTAGGCTTTCACCCAAGGACTCAATGTTCGAAACTCTTTGGCTTCACAACAGTTGGTAGAATATCCGGATGTTACCTGGGCCGACGTGCATAACCGGTATCAATCAAAAATCAAGGTCAAAGATGATAAGCTTGGTGCCCCTTCCGGGTCTCTTTATCCCGTCAGAACCATCGACAAAATCAAGAGAGTTGTTGATCGTGAACCAAGATCAAACAGGGATCGATATCAGCCATACAATGGAGACTAAAGAAGTAGTGGGTCTGGGAGAAACTCTATGAGAAATGAAAAGAGGAGTGATCTAGGTCAAAACAACCGGGGACTCATGAACAAAAACAGTTTTGATAGGCCCATCGAGCCTAAGGAAGTGCCAATGTTATCAGAGTGCAACTTTAACATCGACTCTGCCGCCATCGTATATTCCATCGAACATATCAAATACACCAAATGGCCTCGACCTCTGCATTCCGATCGATATCAGCCGTACAATGGAGACTAAAGAAGTAGTGGGTCTGGGAGAAACTCTATGAGAAATGAAAAGAGGAGTGATCGAGGTCAAAAAAACCGGGGACTCATGAGACAAAACAGTTTCGATAGGCCCATCGAGCCTAAGGAAGTGCCAATGTTATCAGAGTACAAATTTAACATCGACTCCGCCGCCATCGTATCTTCCATCGAACACATCAAATACACCAAATGGCCTCGACCTCTGCATTCCGATCCAGTCCAAAAGGATCCTAACCTAATGTGCAAATATCATGGAACTCACGGCCACATAACAGATGATTACCGACAATTAAGAGAGGAAGTAGCCCGATTATAAAAATGGACAAATCCGGGAATTCATGAGCGATCAAGCCAAAAATCATTTCAGGAATAGAGATTCCAATAAACAGGTCAAGCATGAGGAACCTCAGCATGTCATTAACATGATCATCGGTGGGAACGACGTTACCAGCATTCGTTGCTAAGTGCACCAAAGTATCCTTCACGAGAGAAAAACGGACTTGAGGTTATCTACCAGAAGGGACCTTGTCTTTCAATGGTGAGGACGGTGAAGGAATCGTGTAGCCCCACAACGATGCAATAGTAATTTTTGTACTCATAAATAAACTCGAGTTAAGAGAGAATTAATTGATCCAGGTAGCTCGGCCCATATCATTGAGGGTCGTGGAACAACTGGGTTTGCAAGACCAAATCGTGCATGAAATTAGGGTTCTAAACGGATTCAACATGGCATGCAGAACCACTGAGATAAAATACCGGTATATACCGTGGGGACTATTCAGGAAATGAAGTCATGATTGAAGGGGACATGGGGTACAATTATTTGTTCGGGAGACCATGGATTCACAACATGAGGGAAATCCCCTCGACATTGCATCAGGTGCTGAAATTCCTAACATATGGAGGAATTAAAATAGTTTACGGAGAGCAACCAGCGGCAAAGGAGATGTTCGCAGTCGACGCGGTGATCCCGGTATCCGCACTTTTGACATCACAGGGTCTGAACCCGATGGGAAAAGACGAGACCAAATAGAATTTACTGATACCGGCCTCGATGGAACCGGAGAAGTAGGGGATGGATGAAGATGACGACAACGGAGTTCCTAGATCTTTCATAGTCCCCGACAATTTCGACGCCACCAAATCAACAAGCGAAGAGCTGGAACAAGTCGCATGGTCGGACACTTGCCTGATCATAAGGTATACCTGGGCACGTGGTTAAGTCCCGAGCTCAGGAAAAAAATCATTCAATTCCTTATATATAACGTGGGTTGTTTCGCTTGGTCCCACCTTGATATGACAGGGATCCCCCCGGAAATAACCATACACAAGCTGAGCCTTGACCCGAAGTTCCATCCAGTCAAACAGAAAAGGAGACCTCAGTCCGAATTCAAGCATGCATTCATCAAAGACGAGGTATCGAAATCCTTAAAATAGGTCCATTCGGGAGGTTAAGTATCCAGATTGGTTAGAAAATGTAGTGGTAGTCCCTTAAAAAGGGAATAAATTAAGAATGTGTGTAGACTATAAAGATTTGAATAATGCATGTCCCAAGGAATCTTTCCCTTTGCCCAACATCGATTGCATGATCGATACGATGCCGACTACGAGATCCTCATTTTTCTCGACTCCTATTCCGGGTATAAAAAAATTCGGATGAACCCGGGCAATCAGGAAAAAACGTCCTTCATCACTAAGTACGGTACCTACTGCTACAACATAATTCCATCCAGACTAAAAATGCCGGTGCCACTTACCAATGCCTAGTAAATCAGATGTTCGAAGAACAAGTTGGAAAATGGAGGTTTATATTGACGATATGTTGGTTAAGTCCTTGAGAGTAGAGTACAATTTGAATTATTTGCAGGAAACCTTCGATATCTTGAAGAAATACAATATGAAGCTGAATCCAGAAAAATGTGCTTGTAATTGGATCCAAAAATTTCTCGGATTCATGGTATCCAACCCGGGGATCGAAATCAACCCTGATAAAATTAAGGTCATAGAGGACATTACCATAGTGGACAACGTCAAGGACGTACAATGGTTAACTAGATGCATAGCCGCTTTGGGTCGATTTATCTCGAGGTTCTCCGACAAGAGCCATCGTTTCTTCACACTATTGAAGAAGAAGAATAAATTCTCATGGACTCTGGAGTGCTAACAAGCCTTGGAGGAAATCAAAAGGTATCCCTCGAGCCCTCCTTTTCTTCACACTCCGAAGGCACCCGAACAACTGTACCTACACTTAGTAGTATCTGAGGTGTCACTAAGTGGAATCCTAGTTCCGAAAGAAGAAGGTACACAATTTCGTATCTATTATGTTAGCAGAACTCTAGGCGAGGCCGAAACTAGGTATCCTCGCCTAGAAAAATTGGCGCTCGCTTTGCTAAGCACATCTTGGATGATAAACCCATACTTCCAATGCCACCCCATATGTGTTGTAACTACTTACCCATTAAGGAACATAATGCATAAACCCGAGCTCTCAGAACTACTGGCCAAATGGGCTACGATATCGAATATCGACCCCGGACCGCCATCAAATCTCAAATTTTGGCAGACTTCATGGCCGACTTTACGTCGTCCCTAATACCCAGGTCAAAATAGAGTTCTTGCTGAACTTGGGGACTTTTTCGAGAATCTGGACCCTCTTTACAAATGGTGCCTCGAAGGCAAAGGGGTCTGGACATGGCATTGTATTGAAGACACTGACAGGTAATGTAGTTAGACAATGTATTAGGGCTGTAAAATGGACTAACAACGAGGCCGAGTATGAGGCCATGATTGCAGGTCTCGAACTGGCCAAAAGCTTGGGGAATAGGTGATCGAAGCTAAGTGAGACTCCCTCCTTGTGGTGAACCAAGTTAATGGGACGTTCGAGGTCAGAGAGGAATGAATTCAAAGATATTGGATAAGCTGCAGGTAACGTAACCTCAGTTCAAGGAGTAGACTCTACAACTACCACATGATCAAAACACTGAGGACGATGCCCTTGCTAACTTGGGATCGTAGGTCGATGACGATGAGTTCAACTCGGTGTTGGTCGTACAACTCATGAGATCAATAGTGGAAGAAGGTCACGCCGAGATAAACTCAACAAGCCTAACTTGGGACTGGAGAAACAAATATGTAGAGTATCTGAAGACCGAAAAACTGCCTTCGAATCCTAAAGAATCGAGGGCTCTGTGTACGAAGGCGGCCCGATTCAGGTTGTAAGAAGATGGTACCTTGTTCAGAAGAACATTCGTTGGCACACTCACAATATGTCTAGGACGGGGAGATACCGAGTATGTTCTAAGGGAGGCCCACGAAGGCACCTGCACAATCATTCAGGAGCCGAATCATTAGTTTGAAAACTAATCAGAGCCGACTACTACTAGACCGCATGGAAAAGGACGCGAAGGAGTTCGTACAAAAATGACGAATGTCAAAGGCATGCTCCGATGATTCATCAGCTAGGGGAGCTACTGCATTCAGTCTTGTCACCTTGCCCGTTCATGAAATGGGGGATGGACATCATCAGACCCCTTTCATAGGCAACCGGTAAGGCTCAATTTATATAATTTATGACTGACTATTTTTCTAGGTGGGTGGAAGCCCAGGCGTATGAGAAAGTCAGGGAGAAGGAAGTCATCGATTTCATTTGGGACCACATAATATGGCGGTTTGGAATGCCGGTGGAGATCGTGTGCGATAATGGGAAATAGTTCACTGGAAGCAAAGTAAGCAAGTTTCTCGAAGACCATAAGATCAAAAGGATCCTATCAACACCCAACCACCATAGTGGGAACGGACAAGCGAAGTCTACCAACAAAACCATACTCCAAAATCTCAAAAAGAGATTGACCGACGCCAAAGGAAAATTGAAAGAAATCTTGCCCAAAGTCCTATAGGCATATACCGTACAATCTCGAAGTTTAGTACCGGGGCCACACCATTCTTGTTGGTTTACGGAACCGAATCTCTAATACCGGTCGAAGTAGGAGAATCGAGTCTCAGGTTCCGATATGTGACCGAAGAGTCAAACGATGAGGCCATGAATACGAGCCTGGAACTGCTAGATGAAAGGAGCGAGGCCACCCACTTCAGGATGGCCGCCCAAAAGTAAAAAATTACAATCAAAGAGCCAACCTTCGACACTTCGGTATCAGGGACTTGGTGTTAAGGAAGGTGACATTGAGCACCCGAAACCTGAACGAGGGGAAGCTGGGCCAAATTGGGAAGGTCCATATCAAATTATCGAGATCATTGGAAAAGGATCATACAAACTCGAAGCGATGAACGGTGATCGACTACCGAACAACTGGAATGTGGCCCACTTAAAATGATACTACTATTGAGGTACGACGCAATTCATTTGTTTACTTTACATATTGGACTAACACTTGCAGGTAACGATCAAGGGACGATACGACTATTAGGCCTCAAAGTACGCGTTGAACTCTTTTTTCCTTAGACCGATTTTTTCCAAAATGGATTTTTCGGTAAGGTTTTTAATGAGGAAATAGTGGATCGCGCTAGCTTCGAGTCAAAGACCGGAGTCAAGGACCACATTAACAGTATCTGAGACCTCACTATGATCGGCCTCCGATATTGGGGGCCATCATCCTCGGATAATAATTTTGGCAAGGAGAGAAACTTTATGCTCGAACTACCTAGGCTCGGTGGATATGATTTATTATAAGGGCAAAAAGGTCAAATGAACCGTGCCCCCATAGACCACCCAAACTCTGACACGAAGTATGTACACATTTGTAACCTTGTATATTATGCACAAAAATGAAAGGAAGTTTCTCCTTGCGGATAAACATTTTGTCCCTTAAAAATTTCTACATTCGGTCCCCTAAAGATATCAAGCCCAAAGGCCACCTCTGTTCGGATCCAAGAGGTCACCCTCACTCGGGGACTATCATCCTAGGCAGGCTCGGTTGACCCGGGTTATCAAAGCTCGGAGGCAAAAAGCTTATTAGGCAGTGCGCGAACTTTAAAGGCTATGGCCATCCCCATGCGAAACTATCGTCCTGGGAAAGCCCAGATAACTCGGGGTAATGATCCCATTGGGAAATACCCGAACATAAAAGGCTACTACCATCCTAGAACGGCTCGGAGACGTCCGAGATCCGTAACTATAACATAAGGCCTTCAAAAGTTCTAAACCGGTTTGAAGGCTACCCTCGGCAAAATTATAAAAAAGTCTAAGTGAACATTTCGGGGAAAGCTTTCGGTCATACCAAGACCCCTCACGAGCCTTAAGAAAAATAGTCTCGAAAACGAACAATGTTCTAACCTCCGATAAGACCTAATTATTACATGCTAAGGCATCCAAAATCTTTCCAATCATAAATAAAAAAGCAAAAAGAATCAAGCTTAAAAATTGTGGAAAGGCAAAAACCTTATATATATATACGCAAATTTTTACAAAGGCGAAATAGCGTCAATAAAATACAAAGGTACAAAAGCAAAATATTACAAGGCACTTAAGAAGCCAAATCCTCACCAGAGCCTACCTCATCACCGGGGCCGTCGAAATCTTCCTCGTCCTCGGATCCTTCCGAACCCTTGGGATCTTCCTTATCCTCAGGATACACCAAATTCTTGGCCTCGGCCTCGAGCCTCTTAATATTTTCAAGCTCGGCTGAAAAATCGCACCCCCGAGCATGAACCTCTTCGAGAGCCTCCCTCCGGGACTGCCAATTCCCATGGTTGACTATGGCCTTTAGGCGTCCCTAAGCAGCCTCAACATCGGCTTTGTACTGGGCCACTATCTCATCGGCATCAACCTTGGTTATTTCAGTCACTGACTTGGCTACTTTCAGCTCGTTGGCGACGGTTTCCCGATGGCAACAGTCGAGCTCATTTGAGACTGGTGCTTCTCAATTTTTCGGGACTGTGCCTCTGGTTTCTCCTTCATCTATTGAAGTTGGGCCTCCTCCGAGGCCAATTGCTCCCGAGCTAATTTCCTTTTCAGAAGCCAACCGGTCCATCTTTCCCTTCCACTCTTCAGCAATGGCCTTGACTTCGTCCATCTCAGCCCGGAGCTGGCCAACCCGATCAATCTTCTATTGGACCTGTGGATTCTGACCGTTAGACACCTTGTCTAGATCATCATCACTAACTTCAAAAATTTTCATATGTTCGAATAGGCCGGAATGTTCTTTCTAATCCGCATCCAACTCGGCTCGGAGGCTCTTGATTTCACTGTTACGTTGCTTGTTGAGAAGTTTATACACGTTTCTTTTCTTAGTGAGCACTTTGGCTTCGACCTTGAGTTGGTGCAACTCATCCCGATATCGGAAGAAGGTCTCGTGGTGGAGCATCGAGGCCTGAAAATATGAGGAAGGATATTAGAATTACCAAAAAATTAGTTCAAATATTAGAAGAAAAATGGAATCATCAGGAATTATCAAGAGTTACCCGGTTCAGCGCCTGTTGTGCTTCGTTGAACAGGCATGTCGCGTCTAGATCATCTAGTTTGGCCTGGTCTTCTTCAGTCACCAGGCACCATAGGTAACTGGCTATCCCTACGGGGTCAAAAAGAACCCGGGCATCCTCCGGAACGGTGATGATAATTGACCGCTTCCGACCGGATTTGGGCTCGAGTTAGGCCTACCTGCCCTTGAGGACGAACTTTTCCTTGGTACCTCTAAGTCACCTAAATTAGTGACGTCCTCCGTGGCGGTAGAATCCATGCCATCAAAAAATAGTGGAGGGGATTGTCCGCTCCGTTGGCCCCCTCGTTGGGTCGTTCTTTCACTGTTTGGGCCTCGTTGTACACAGACTCGGTAAACGAGGGTGAATCGGTGATGTCTATCACACTAAGTGCCTCCTTCAGGGTACTTCCCGCATCCCGGGAAGCCTCAGTCTCGGCCTCCTCATCGACCTCCCTGGCCTAAGGCTAGGGGTGGGCATAAAATTCAAAAAACCAAATTTCGAACCGAACCGAATTAATTTGGTATTTCGATTTCGGTTTTTTCGGTATTTCGGTTTATTTCGGTAGATAAATTTCAGTATTTCGGTATTTCGGTTCGGTATACGGTATTGGATTTTTGATATTTCGGTATACCGAAATACCGAAATAGTTTTTTTTTTTGGATGACCGAAAAATCCGTCTGGGGCCGATCCTTTGGACCAACCGCATCCTTCGAAACTCGGTGGATAATGGGCCCTCCCCTATAGCCTTCTTCACTTAAATACCAGGCTTTGTTTTGCATGGTGTGGGGGCTTGAACCTGTGACCTAAGACACAAATCCACCACCCTTTGCCACTTGAGCTAGGCCCTGGGGGCAAATACAAAAATAGTTTAGTCCAAGCCCAACTTTATTTTTATTTTTTAGCCCAATAACTTTAAGCCCACACCTCAAAAGTCCAAAACCCTAATTCCCTAATTCCTTACCCTTAGGCTTTAGCAAGGTTCCACCAAGCAGATTAAGAAGTTCTAGAAATTTTGTAGCATAGATAAAAAGTGTATACTGTATAGGCAGTCAACTATCTTTGGAATTGAGCTTGAATGGACTGTTCAACTATCCTTCTTTTTGCTTTAGGATAAAGCATGGCTTTATAGTAGAGGCATACAAGGAATTGTTACATTTTACGTGTAAGTTGTAATACTTAGGTGCAACTTTTTCTCTTGTATTAGCCAATGGTATTATAAGATGCTTCCTTGCATTGCCTCCGTGTTTAGTCAAATGCTAGTTATATTGGTTTCAAAAGTTGAAACGTATCTTTTCAACCTTAAGAGCTACAAATTTGAATAGGCACAAGCATTATAACATAGATTTGGTTTAAACCGAAACCGTACCGAACCAAAATAAGAAATACCGAACCGTACTGAAATATTTAGGTATGGTATTTGGTATACATAATTGATAAATCGAATACCGAAATACCGAACCAAAATTCTTAAATACCGAACCGAAGTACCGAATGTCCACCCCTACCTGAGGAAGATTGGCCTCACGGGTCTTTGGTTCAAGAGCCCCTTGTTCTTCGAGGGGCGAAGACTCGCGGGCCACAAAAGTAAAAGGCTCTTCCCTCTCGGACTCGTCCCTAAGCGGATACTGCAAGTCCGAAGCTGGTGCTCGGGAGCTGGTGTTTTCCTTTGGCTTGCACACTAACCTTCTCCTTGTTTTCTTTTTCTCCAAGCTCGGAGAACTTGGAGACCTCCTCATTTTCCTCTCTCCGCCTTGACTCAGAGCGGGAGACTTAACAGGCAAGTCCTCATCCCCGACTGAAGGCCTAAGCTCGATGTTCTTAGGCAAAACTGCAAAAGAAAGTTAAGGAGATAAGGACGCGATGTTAGAAGAAAAAGTTCAATACAACTTGTTCGGGAAAAACACCTTACCATGGGAACGGGCCTCCCAACGACCTTTTGAAAGTTTGCGCCATAAGTGCTCAGAGTAGGGCATCTGTGACACAATGCCCTCGGCCCACTCCTTGAGTCTAGGGATAGCATTCGGAACTCGAGCAAGGGCTACAACATAACAAGCACAGATAAGAAAAGGGAAGATAAGTCATAAAATCGACGCTTAAAGGGAATAGTTACATGATACGTTCCACCTTTCGGGGAACAACCTCCACTCGGCAGGTACCAAATCGACGGTGTTAATTCAAACAAAATGTCCTTGCCAACCCCGATCCCAGTCCTCGTCAATGCTCGGGAACGAGGCCTTGCTGGCCCGACATACTAGCTTTATCAGTCCCCTCCTCAAGAGGATTCGAGGACTGTATAAGCGGAATAGATGATTGATAGTGAATGAACACCCATAGATTTTTCTAAAAAAAATCGGAGGAGGATCATGATCCTCCATAGTGATGGATGAATCTGGCCAAAGCACACGTTATACCTCCTGTAGAAGTCTAAGGTGACTGGGTCTACCGGGCCCAATGTAAAAGGATAAGTGTAAAAACTTAGATATCCTTCGACATGGGTGGTAATAGCCTCTTCGGGGTCGGGGACCATTATGTCTCCATCGGCCTAGTTGTAGTCTTTTTCGGACCATGGGAAGAAACTCTTCGGTAATTGTGCAAATGTAGCTCGAGGCCTCCTCATACCGACCCTGTACAGAAGAAGGCTTTACAACCTTAAAGTCGTCGGTGACCGAATAACCATCGGGAATGAACATCTTCAAAGGGGGATCTTCCGCCGGTTCATCAACAACCTTATCGGGGGCGATCTCCTCGACCTTAGTGCTCGGTCACGAGGAAGAAGGAGCATCCTTACGAGGAACAGATTTTGAGTGTTTTGCCATTGTTGTGGAAGAAAAAGCTTGGAAAAGGTGAAGAACGAGTGAAAGTTGAAAGATCAGACTTGTTGTCTTGAGTAGGAGATAAGTAAAAGTTTTTGCAAAGTCTGAAGAACCTTGGGTAACGAGGGTAAAACTGCTAGAGAATGTTGAAACCCTGAAGGTACGAAGGTAAAATATTTGGTGTAAAGTAAAAAATGGATAGAAGAGGGGGTATTTATAGGAGTTCAGCGACGATTCACGTCTAGGGGCCGACCGGCGGCTGACATGCATTTAATGCCATTAAGACATGACTGACGATACACTTAAGGTATTTTGTCGTTTCTGCCGCAATGTGTTGAAGCAAGAATCGGAAGCTCATATCGTTTCTCGTCATTTACTCTCCAAGAAACGAGGGGACTATCTGTATACAGATAAAATCGTGCTCATGGTTCATCCCAGTCTCTGACAAAATAAGCCAAGCTCGAGATATGATGACAGGGGACCGAATCAAGGCAAAAGTCTCATCGAGTCAGAATCCGGGGGCATGATACCCGCCCTCGAGAATTTTGAGGTCACGGTTCGAAATTGGTCCTAGATTTGAACGAATTTGAAGAACATTGTCGGACAATCAAGCACATCCAACAAAAGACCGTACTATCTGTGACCGGCCAGATATTACGGCGGTGATCTCGTCACGTGTCAATGTTGAACCGGTAATCAATTAAACATAAGATTTTTTTACCTTTGTTAGAGTTATACTTAGAGTAGGATTCCCCTACTTTATAAAGGGGGGTCTGAATATTTATTAAGTACATTGTAACACGCATTTTAAAGTAATATATTATTATTTTCTCTGTTATTAGCTCTCTCTCTTGTTCATCAATGCTGGCCATAGCAAGCCTGGAGCGAGGGTGAATATTTCACTAAGGCTGGAACTATCTTCCTCGAGTGGTTTGAATCTATTTTATATTTGTTTGTTCAATTTGACTTAATCTATCGCTTTGTATTAAATTAATCCGTGTATCCTTAAAACCACTTACAAATTTAATATTTATCCGATTTTAAGGGTAAAAACCTATACTCTTTGATTGTGGAAGGGTTATGGTAGGAAAAATATTTCTCCCAGGTGTATGATGAAAGTTGACATGTGAAAAGCGTACGATTCAGTTGAATGGGTGTACTTGGAGAAAATCCTTGATTACATTAAACATTCCTTCTCTGTATGTTAAATGGATTATGAACTGTGTCACAACAGTCTCGTATTCTATTATGATTAATGGTAGGATATCTGAACCATTTGAAGCCAAAAGAGGACTAAGATAAGGGACCCTTTATCCCCTTACCTGTTTGTGCTGGTTATGAAGTACTTGAGCAAGCTATTAAAAGAATATGAAGAAGACAGAGGGTTTCAAGTGTCACGCAAAGTGTGAAAAACGTCAAGTGGCGTAATTGAGATTTGCATATGATTTGCTCCTCTTTTGTGGGGGTGATCTTAAGTCTGTTAAGACAGTTTTTGAATGCTATCAAAAGTTTTCCCTTGCATCTGGATTAGTTGCCAACCTGAACAAAAGCTCTGTGTATTTTGGAGAGTTAGTCAAGACATCTAACATCAAATAGTAGATAACCTGGCCTTTGTTAAAGGTGAGCTGCCTATTAGGTATCTGGAGTGCCGTTCAGTACTAAGCGACTCTCAAGTGTCCAATGTCAAACTTTACTTGAGATGATGCTGCAAAGTGTGAACTCATGGACAACTAAAGTCCTATCCTATGCTGGAAGGGTTCAATTACTGAAGAGTATTTTGTTTTCAATACATGTTTTCTGGACACAAATGTTTATTCTACCAAAGAAAGTTGTGCTGCTCATAGAAAGGATATGTAAAAGATTCCTATGGACTGGGGGAATAGAGATTTCCAAAAATTCTTTACTGGCATGGGACAAACTATGTTTACCTTTGTCTGCTGAGGGTCTTAGTCTGCTAAATATTGCAATCTGGAGCAAGGCTGCTATATGCAAGATGCTATGGAATGTGGGCAGAAAGAATGACACTATGGGTGAAGCAGATTCATTCATACTATGGGAAATGAAGAATAATATGGGAAGCCAACACTAATCAAGCATCTTGAATGGTCCAGAAAATTTTCAAAGCTAAGTAGTACTTTGAGGAAGCTGATATCACTTTCATGGAGCTGCAAAGCATGGAAGAATTTCCTATCAAGAAAATGTGTCAGAAGATGCTAGGAACATTCATAAAAGTCAGTTGGAGAAGACTTGTTTGTAATAACCACGGATCACCAAAGTGGTTGTTCATTGTAAGATTGGTAGCACATGGGAGAATATACACCAAGGACAGACAACATAAATAGGGGATTCTTACTGATCAAACATGTCCCTTATGTTGTAATGCACATGAGAGTATATCCCAACATGTTTTTCAAATTAGATATTGTAGCTGAGATATGGGAGCGACTTCTTAGATGGCAAGGACTGAATAAGCAAGCGCTAGAGTGGGAGGCTGAACTTGACTGGGCTATGACATATTTCAAGGGGAAGGATGCCAAAGCTGAGATATTCAGAATAATAATGGCGGGTGAGATCTATTATGTGTGGCAAGAAAAGAACAGCAGAGAGTTCATCAATACTGCTAGGCCTGCTGCAACAACCATGAGGTAAATCATCCAGGAGATACACTATAGAGGAAGCAGCAAGCCAAAACTAGCTCGGAGATTACAAGTTTTGAATTTCTATCCTTAATTGATGGGAATATAAGAGTAGTCCTTGGAGTAAGTAGGAGAGAGTTTGTTCACTGTTTCTTTAGGCTAACTAGAACGGGGATCTGTTGTTTAGGTAGCCAAGTGAGTGAAGACTACAACAACACTGGGACGCAATGACCAGTGAAGTAGGATTTTTTTTTTGTTTTTGTTTTTATTAAGCTGTAAATATTCTCAGTGGTAATAAATTATTTTTAATTACCAAAAAAGAAATTACAAATCTCAAATTAATAAATTAAAAATTTATTAACAAGCAGAAAGTTATCCTATTAGGAATGAAATAAATAGTAATGACATTGATCGAGTGTATTTCACCTAGATAACATTTTGGGGATCAGTTGACAAAATACAAATTGAAGATTGTTAATACTTGAATTATCCAGCTTTTTATGTTAAAGTATTAGCTCAGCAAACATAACAACTGTATTCTATTCTAAAATAGTCATGTTTTCAAGAAAATAATCTTTTTCTTTTTACCATCAAATTTCTTTCTGAAATTGTCTCTTCCAATCAAACACACACATAAATAAGTTTAGATCTTGTTTAAGTTTAACAGTCCCGTATATATCTAAAATGCAATTGTCCAACTATTTGAATTAGTGCCAGGTAGACTCATAAAAAAAAGGCAAAATGTTTCATATCGAAATAATTCTCTATTTCTATGAGATTCTAAACTGTGATTTCTTATTAATGATAGAAAGATACCAACAATCTACCCACATTCCTTTAGGTAATAATAAACTTAGACAGTAGTTCTTATGTTTAGCCTGGAAAGGTTCAGTAAAAAAAATTCTTATGTTTAGCCTTTTTTATTTTGTTATAAAAAAAAAGAAGGCTAAACATAAGAATTTTTTTACTGAACCTTTCAAGGCTAAACATATGTACTACTGTGTGGCTCTAGACAAGTTGTTTAGTCTTGTTCAAGTCAGATCTAAGTAAAAAAAATCTTATGTTCAGCCTTGAAAGGTTCACTAAAAAAGATAATTGAAAGTTTCATTTGCATTATACTTTATGAGATGAGATATGAATATGTACGTCAGCCCATGCAGAAGGAGTAGATGTGGGGCTGAGATTAAAGGGAGGTAGGGCCAGATGACGTGTAGTGAAATCATTAATCCCGTTTTAGTTTGGTGAAAACTCCGTTATTAATGACATGGACCCGTTGTAGATGGCTGAAATGAAAGGCAACCAATGGTGTTGCGGTAGGTAGTGTACATATTTGGGTCCCACTTCAAGTTCACATAATTACGCCCTATTTCCCTACATACTCTACGGGAGTAAACCAAAGGGATGATATTAAAAAAAAAGAATTAAGAGGAAGCTCTTTCCTCGTCTGTTTCTCCTCCTTATTTTCTCTCTCTTAGCTAATGGATTCATACTAAATTATATTAATTAACTAAATAAGGTGATAAATTGAGATAAAATAATGGAAATATATCGTATATTTTAAATATTTTGATTAAGGAAAGAGTGAAGATAAAATTTTATCAAGGATGGACTATGTACAATAAATAATAGATGTGTATACTACTTTTGACTTGAACTACAAATTTCATGGCGAATTTATGTTATACATGTATTATATCGTATATCTTTATATCTCAATGAACTCGAACTCTTAATTTGTGTCTGGATAGACCGAAAGGATAATTAGAAAATAAGTTACTTTAATCGTTTGGCTAAAAATCAAAGTAGAAAATAACGAAATCTCTTAATTTTTGCGGCGGAAGTGAATGTTCAAAGGTAAAAAGCTAGCACACTACTGTCATATGAATACTGGGGAAAAAAATTACGAAACATTATGGAAGATTTATGAATAAAGGGTGAAGGAATTATTCAGTTTTTCTTTTCCAAGAAAAAGTTATAAAGTGTCAGCTAAGGACATGAAAGGGAAATGTAGTGAGGAGCTCTAGAAACATCAGACAAGTGTGTTGTATCAGCAATATATAAATGCTTACTACTCAAGTTAAGCAAAGTGTATGAATAAAGTAGTTTGTAGGAAAGCATAGAGTACTTCTTTCCCCAGTAGTAGTGTGATGTTTTAACTTCAATTCCATATCGGAGTGGTGATTTGTATGGTGTTCAATTTTTCGCGTGCACTAATTATAGAAAGACCTAGCTTTTCTATGTGTTGTTTAACATACTATTACTGAAATAGTAAATGCGGAAAGTAAAGAACACAAGTTTTTTTACGTGGAAAATATCCGGCTTAAAAGGTGAAAAAATCACGACCTACTACTCTGTAGGATTTTCCCAAACACTCCAATAAATCACCGAGCCAAAACAACATTAACAAAATATTTTATAAACCTAAGGATTAACTCTAATCCCGTTGTGGCAACCATCCTCTAACTGTTGCGACAACTTCAACTTCATATAAACCTAAGGCCTTTTATGTATATTTTGTTGGTTTGCCAGCTGTAGTAGTTATGACGGCCTTGTCGCCCCAGCATTATATTAATGTTTAGTCAGCATATGCAATTGTCTTGCAATGTTCCCCATGGACAAAGTATGACATTATATGTTCAGATTCCCTTAGTCACAAGTTGGTAGCAAAGATAGGTGAGGCATCGGGTGCCGGTCTCACCCCCAGGTTCGGGGCGTGACAAAGTGGTATCAGAGCAGTTCTGTCCTAGGGAGTCTACAAGGCATTTAAGACTGTCACTCTTTCTTCTTACTCTAGATCGTGTGATAGAGCTCAACTATAAGAATTCAAACTCCTAACTTTTATTCGTAATAAAACGATACCTACATCCAGAAAGACAGTTGGTAAGAGATTGAATGTGGCTATGGAACAGTTGAGTCAGAGGAACGCAATTTTGCATCATGGTTATGATGAGTAAATATAAAGGTCTCCAACAAAACATGTGGATAATAAGATATGTAAGCTTCTTGATAAGGATCCATAAGGCAGTAATATCTATCCACTCTTATGGTAAAAAGGAATAAAGAATAGAAAAGTAGACATAAGTTCCAGCAAGTAAGAGAAGCAAGGTGAAAATGGGTACGAGGTACCCAGTTAATGAAAATTATCAGTATTTTTAACTCAGTCAGAAAGATATAAGCATTTTGAGTTACCTTCAATAGTAACAGAGGTATGTATAATTGGTCACACTCATTCAGTTATGTACCATGGGGGTCAACACAAGTAGTATTAGAGAAGGACGAGATAGCAGGATCTGGCTGGGGTTAGAGTAACCCAAAATGATGGATGGATTTTTTTTTGAGTTAGTTGATATTTCCGAAGGATATTACAAAAGTGCTAATAGATCTCCTTGTGAGACACCCATATGGTGCACACTAAAATAGTACAGCTAGATATGAGTACTACAAAGATAGGAACTGGAAACCTTGAAGGGATAAATATTACTTTAGTGTGGCTCGCGTCCCTAGTAGAGCGAGAACGTTAAGCAACCCGAAGAGCCACTGGATGGAGCAAAGGGGAGCTAAAAGCGAAAGAATGTCTTGGTTCGAGTTTTTAGAATAAAATGATAAGGCATAAATGTTATCGGGAAATAAGAAAATAGTTAATGAAGTATTATGAGTAAGATATGATACATGGATGACAACAGTAGATCAAAAGATGGCAGTATTATAGAATCTATAGTCAAGTGAAGGAAGAGATGAGATGTGACAGGCCTTAGGGTAACAAAAGATTATAGGCCATACATTCATGTCCTCATTTCGAGAAATAAATTCGCAACTCTAACGCGATTAACAAAAAGGAAAAGTTAGAGCCCAGAGTAATAGAACTAGTATGGATTGGTGAACATGATAAACTAAACATGAATTAGGAATTAAGTGGTTTGATAATCGTCAGCATCATGAGTATTTCATATTGCATTACGGCAACAATAGAATGGACAACAGAAAGAGATCCATGATAAATTCAGAGAATGGTCGTTCAGGGAGACATTTCCCTAAAGCAAGCGATATGAGCAAAGTTAAGCTTAAGGGACTGTATGTGCCAGTTACACTAAGTGTCACCATCGCGAGTAAGGAATTTTGTTATCCTTGGTACAGAAAGATTACCGCAAGGCGAGTAAGGGTCATTGATGATGTGAAAAGATGCCAAAAATGAGAAAGGGATAGGATTGCATTTATTCAAATCCTATAGGTCTGCTATGATTCAAAAACATAATGCAAACACGATGCCAGGGAAAGGAAGTAAAGATTCCCGCCCGGGATGTTATTAATAGATTAAGAGCCAGTACGTAAGGTAAGTTAAGACAAGGAAATAACCCAAGAAGGATTACGCGGAATATGAATATGAGAATGGGCCGATGAGTAGTTAGTAGTTGGTTCAGGAAAAGCCTAGTCGTGACTAGACAAGAAGTTATAGATAAATCAGCAGATCATGCAAGATAAATATAGTAAACCCCAACATGGAGAATTCAACCTCGCAGTAATGTCAATACTTGAGATATATTCAAATAAGAGTCAGGGTAGTTAAAGGTACCGTATAAGTGTTACGGGGATAAAAGAAAGTGCACTGGGAAGGCAGTCAAAATATCAGTTCAGAAGCAACCCAACAAGCACAAGGTCACGTATGTAAGCGACTACGGATGATTATAGGCAAGGAAGGACATCAAAAGGTTCATAACAAGCTCACAGCTTTACGAGAGTCAAGGGTTCTCCCTAAGTACTACAACGAAAAGACTAGCTGAGGAAATAAGGAAGAAGGCTTCAACCTAAGCACAATGACCTAAAGAGGAAATGGTCATGTAACAATAGTCTCACAACAAAACTATAAGCACTCCAAAGGAAAATGGCACCTGCTAATGAACAAGGAAGTAAAATCAGAAGCAATATTCAAGATCATATGAGTTGTATGGAATTCCAATATGCGTGGGCACTAAGATAAGCTAAGTATGCACGCAAATAAGGGGCAGAAAGACTGGGAAAAGTAATTACCTACGTTTAAAGAAAGCTGAAAAGGAACGGAAGGAAATATTCGGTTAATGATCCAGAGTTGGTTACATTATGAACGCAATTAAGAGTTCAGAGTATTATCCATGCAGCATATATGTTGACAATCATATAGTCGTAGAGGATTCTGGTTTAAGTTAAATGAAAGAATTGATCCCAGATCATAGGCAAAGGATCAAATTGTTAGAAGATTGAATCATGGATATTCCATAGCGTCCTTGAAGGGCTAAAGTAATAACTAACACCATGAGCCGCAGATCAGAAGATAGATTAAGCCTACATAAAGGCTGATCAGAGGAAAGAGGAAACTAATTAATTACATCACCCAAGTAAATCAGGAGTTTGATTATTGGACCTAGGAAATTATGGACATCGTGATTGAGGACATTGCAGAATCACTATTAATATTAGAAGTTATGAAAGAAAGATAGAAGAATATGAGGTGATATTTTAAAATAAGTAAGTTAAAGGTGAACAACATACGAAATACTCAAGTATAGAAGGATGAGAGTGGTCCATACATCAGGTAAAAGACTAGAAGCGCTGGGATTCAGTATCCGGGAATGGTAGCAACATCGTCAGTTGAATACCTTCCAACCTATGGTTTCTAAGTACCGAAAGGTCTAATTAGAGAGTAAAAGAAGAGTTAGAGACGATGCGATGTCTCGCTTGATGTTCCAGAAATGCATAAGGGAATCGATCGCAAGCTAAAGTATGAAAGAACGACAAGGTTTTATAAAGACAAGAGTAAGGATAAGAAGAAGGAAAGCAAGAAGGTGACGAAAATGGATAAGTACTCGGGATTAAGCCCATGAAAACAAGAAGAGATGATGGTTTCTCTAGGTTATACAAAGCTCAGTATAGCCTGAATGAACTCAAAGGAGTCTAAGACTAATAGCATTTGGAAGTAATGGAATGCTGCCCTGGTAGTAGAATGAGGGTGTAATTGTGATGGATAAAGGATGACGTTTGGGCCTTCGATTGAGTAATGACTTGAAGAGGATTTCACGAATTGTTCGGGATTAAAATACCCACTTAAGGTGAATCACATTAGGATACTATGAAATACAGTTATGGAAGCATGGTATCGTCCAGGTGGATCAGTCTAATCATTTCGGATGTTCCCCGATAAGGCATGAACCCTAGCGGAAATATTACATAAAGGTTAAGTTATCAGGGGTAGATTATAGATTAATATTGAGGTGAATCAACAATGTATGGATAAAAGTTATAAAGTATGCGATGAGATTAGGCCATCATTCTTAAGATGAACAGTAATGTGGAAACATTAAAATACATAGATTTACACATATTGGAAAAGCAATGAAAGGAACCTGGAGTTTGGTAGCAAACCTCAACAACGATAAATTGAAGTAAGAGTTATAATATAGTATGAACTACCTAGATGCACTAAAGTCACAATGATGTATAACTGGGGCTATAAAACATGATATGGTGATATTTGTGAATTCGATAAAGTACCAAGCAAAGAACTTCAGTATACTAATAGATGCCCAGAGAGACATCTTATTAACCTCGCATATGTTTACAAAGTAAGGCCTAGAGATTGGCTAAAAGTTGGAGGAAAAAAGAGAGAAGAGTCGTATAGGCACACTTACAAGGTCAGTATCGTACATGCTGCATGATAGAAGGTAGCAACAATTACGAGATTGGAAGGATTTCGATCACAGGTCATGGCGTGGGAAAGAGGCCTAAAGGGGGGAATGCCTTGGCCTTTGGATTTATTCCCCGAGCAACTGCCTAAATGGCAAAGAGAGTATTAAGGTATTCACAAGAGCTATAAGTTATGAAAATTATAAGAGCATCAGTCAACATTCGAGGACGAATGTTCCAAAGGGGGGAATGATGTTACGCCCTATAATATTACGTCGATATTTTATCTCCCAATATTAAATTACGATGATGTTGCACCCTGTAGTATTGTGCGTTGAATTTGTCATAAGGTAATTGACATCAGTCGAAGGAAAATATTATTTGGAGATTATAAGCATTATGATATTTCAAACAAGTTATGAGTAAATTCATAAAGGTGAGAGGAGAAGCAAGTCAAAGAAAATAAATTTTCGTCAAAGTTGACATATTGGGATAAAATACGGGCCGAGCGGTAATTACCGATATTTACGGACTAGTACTATACAAAGTACCATATGACCATGATAGTAGGACGTATAAAGTGTATTAAAAATAAGTAGAATTTAAAGTAATTTGAGATAATTTTTAATTATGTGGGTAATTGGTTAATTACCGGATAATGGGACATTACCTAATTAACAAATAAGTTGGATAAAGATTAATATTTTCCACACCCCAAAAAGTGGCAGCAAGCCCCCTTATCGAGAAAATGACTCTTAGTCATTTTATATTAGGTGACATCTTAATGCCTTAGTTACAAGACACCTCCAACCTTAAAACTTTCAAACCAAACCATATTACAATTCTTGCAAATTTTATTTCCAATGTTTCAATACCAAGAAAGTACGTTAGCATTCTTATAACTCTTTCAAACTCCATTCTCAAGACACTTAAGTCAGATCCTAAATGTTAGCCATTCAAGTTTCAATCTTAAAGAATTATTGAAACTTTAGCAACATAAAATTTTGCGATTCTAGCGGAGTACGGTGCAATATTTTCCAGGAATATAATACATAATTTTTTCCTACTCCAGGTATGTTAAGTCTAAGCTCTTCCTTCATTTTGCATTATCTCGTAATTACACGAGTTTGATAACGAGGCATAAAGAAAAATTCATATCCCGGAATTTATGTATATTTTCCTAGTTTTGTAAGTTACAATATTATATTTATCGGGAATTCATATTCATTTGAGTATTTCCTTTTCAAGTCAAGAGAGCAGAGAATCTATGTATATAGTATTACAATATTTTCATTACCATCGAGCGATAATCGATGGACATGCCCCTATTGGGCAACCTCAGATTAGATAGTAAGTTATATACTGAGCCTACTGTGGCCGAGCGCCTATGAGCGAGCCCAGTTGATCGAGATACAGAGCCTAGTAGGACAGAGCAGAGAAAACTATTTTTACTTACTATATTGAGAGAGTTGAGTCAGTATCAGTAGGTAAGCATATCTTCAGATTTTCTTTGACTTCCAGCTACTTGCAGTTATTATATTATCAGTTCAGTTTCGGCTTTCAGTATATTTCCTTACATACTCGGTACATTATTTCGTACTAACGTCCCTTTTCTGGGGGCGATGCATTTCATGCATGCAGGTTCAGACAGACAGACGGGTAGGCCTCCTCATTAAGTGTTTCCCTTGTTCAGTTTGATCAATAAGCTCTATGCCTTTCGGAGTTGCCGGTATTAGAGCTCTCTCTCTCTCTCTCTCTCTATATATATATATATATATATNTTTGTAAGTTACAATATTATATTTATCGGGAATTCATATTCATTTGAGTATTTCCTTTTCAAGTCAAGAGAGCAGAGAATCTATGTATATAGTATTACAATATTTTCATTACCATCGAGCGATAATCGATGGACATGCCCCTATTGGGCAACCTCAGATTAGATAGTAAGTTATATACTGAGCCTACTGTGGCCGAGCGCCTATGAGCGAGCCCAGTTGATCGAGATACAGAGCCTAGTAGGACAGAGCAGAGAAAACTATTTTTACTTACTATATTGAGAGAGTTGAGTCAGTATCAGTAGGTAAGCATATCTTCAGATTTTCTTTGACTTCCAGCTACTTGCAGTTATTATATTATCAGTTCAGTTTCGGCTTTCAGTATATTTCCTTACATACTCGGTACATTATTTCGTACTAACGTCCCTTTTCTGGGGGCGATGCATTTCATGCATGCAGGTTCAGACAGACAGACGGGTAGGCCTCCTCATTAAGTGTTTCCCTTGTTCAGTTTGATCAATAAGCTCTATGCCTTTCGGAGTTGCCGGTATTAGAGCTCTCTCTCTCTCTCTCTCTCTATATATATATA
>MDKJ01352715.1:0-19874 GCA_005239525.1 Nicotiana knightiana
ACTTCTTAAGAAGTTATTAGATTTAATTATTATATATTAGAGAAGACATGTATCCATATATTTGATTTTTATTTCTAATTTTTCTATATAATATTGAGTTAAGAACATGAATATTATCCTTATGGAACCCAATGGTCTCTTGAACCAAGAAAGGAAGCATCAAAGTTATCATCGTTAATTTTTGTCATAATTACTTGCAGATCTAAGTCATGTCTTTCTTCCTCCCTTTCTCATCCCCTTCAAAAAATTCCTTTTCTCCAACTTCTTCATCTTCATCCTCATCATCCTCTTCCAATCCCAAATTTAAAGAAGAAATTAGCTTTTCTGATTTGCAGCAATCAATTGATGACTAAAGATCCCTAAACATACACATTCCATAATTTTCAAGTCTTCACGGTGGCCCTAACCAGTGATTACCATATTTCTACAATTGAACAAACCATTCCTCTTGAATCAGATCATGAGGAAATCAAGCTTTTAAAATCCAGGTCTATCGAATAATATAGATGAAAATACAATTATCTCTATTTTGGTTTAGTGCAGATTGCAGATAGACCTCTACCCAGAGAAGGTCTGGACACATCTCTACTCCTCTGTCTTAGAGATTCTAGATTTTTAGACTTCAATGATTCCCTCATAGGAATGGTAGAAACCAACCTATGTAGTGGACCAATTTACTTTGATTATTTTTCTAATTTTACAGTGTCTCTTAGAGATAGAACTATCTTAGATTCTTTAACTCTTAATGTTAAAACTGCTAATTATAAAACCAAAACTGGATCCTCATCGGTAGAAATTATTTATAGAATACAGTATAAGGCCATGAGTTTGGCCTTTAATACTGGAGCTGTGAAAACCCTCCATAAAGGTGAAACTGTCCTTTTCAAAACAGATCTACAAAGATCTCATATGTCAATACCAAAACCCATTTCTTAGAGTAATGTTTCTCTACCAAAAAACTGGTTAATGCAAGATGCTACTCAGGCTTAGAAACTAGAAAATACTATTGTCTACATCCGTGGACTTCAATCCACACCAATATTATGAAAGAAATCAAATTGAAAGTCAAAGACCTTCCTTGCCTATCTCTCCCTGATACTTCTGCATTCAAAATAGTTGAAACTGATGCATCACACATTGGTTATGGTGGAATTTTAAAGCAGAAAAATTGGCAAAGAGCAAATTGTTGCATTTTCATCAAAATATTGGAATAATTCCCAAAAGAAATTATCCTACAATTAAAAAAAATTTAGCAATTATTTTGTGCACTTCTAAGTTTCAAGCTGATTTATTAAATCAAAATTTTTTGTTTAGTCTGATCTACCAATACCACATACAAGCAAATTAAAAACAACAATAATAATCCTTACTTTCTATGAGCAATTTGGTTTACCACCTTGTAGTAAAAAGCATCATAAGAGATGAACAACCAAGGATATGTAGATTACGAAATATAGGTCTCCTGCACCCAAATTTAGGAAGACCAAATAAACTTCTTGTTCAAATGGTTTAGTTTCAGTTAGTTTAGGCTCTTCAAGTTTGGTACAGAGCTATTGGAGAACTATTTTATATCTTTCTTTGGGATCTATTTGAAATTTCCAAAATCCTGATTTTAAATCAAATTTTGAAAAGATAGTTGCAGCATAATGCCGTTGAAGTAAAATCAGTTGCCAATACCTACAATATTACTAATATACTCAGTAGATTCCCTTCCGAAATTAATGATCAAATGAACATGGCTGGACTATTCGAAAAATAACTTAGAGATAAGGTCTGCACGCCGCAGCAGGCCTTATAGGTTTATTATTATATCAATCAGGGTTGCATGTCACAACAGGCCATATAGGATTTATTGTTATGAGATCGTGATGCAAGCCGCAACAGGCCGAATTGGCTTATATTAGCGCTTGGGCAGGATCCGCCTATCCGGAGTCTGACATACTAGTAGTGAGCACATACACGATGACATACATATTTGTACACTTGCTTTGGTAAGGCTTATGATCCAGACACCCCTTTAGTTCTGAGTGATTATTTTTTTTTTTTTGTGTGTGATTATGTGGGCATTTGTGGAAGAAAACTTGAGTATGTCCAGGGCGAGAGTGCCAGGGAATATCATTGTGAAATCATTTATTTGACATGCATCCTTGGCATATAAGCATAGCGATGCATTTTTCCTCATGCTATGCGGAATTGTGACATTCATGCTCTGACATGTACATTGATATGTAGGCATAGAGATGTACTTTCCTCATGCCATTTGATAATGATATTCTTTATTGTGGAAGAATTGTTTTTTGAAGAAAAATCACAGTTTTCAAATTTACTCATATTTTGGTGATTTGGGGAAAAGAATTGAGTTTTACTGTCATATTTGAAAAAGAATGTATATTTTTTCCAGAACTTATGAACGAACAGAGCATCATATCATGAGTTACTACTTGTATTGTTTTATCTATTGTATACGGCTAAAATCGGAGAGCGCGATTTTACGGTCATTATGGCGCTCAGAAGGCTCGAAGATTCGAGTTTTGGCATCGAGGGGGAATATTGAAGGTCCTCGACCACGAGGTAGTGCAAATCGAAGACCAACATGGAAAGGGGGGAAACTCCCAAAAAGGCACGTGGTTAAAGCTGACCAGTTATGCAAAGTAGTTTAAGTCGTACCGTGGCATTAAATGGTTCTACCAACCATATCTCTTTGCATTAATTACACATGTACTATGCTGGAATTCCCCCTCATATATAAAGGGGACCTTTGTCAATTTGTAAGACACATGATATTCAATACAAGAACAAGAACATCCTCTGCTCTCTAACTAAAACATTCTCTACAATTTTTCCTTTGATTTATTGCCTTCCATTTGTTGTGATCATTAGTTGTTCTTCATTCATTACTCGTTATTAATCACAAATAGGCCATTTATGAGGCCTTCAATACTATTGTACCATTCCTGACATCCCTTTGTCAAGCTCTTAAGCTCGACCTCGAGGCCCATTCCGACCGACCTCGAGACCAGACTCTCCCTTGCTCGGTTTGCATAATCTTGCTACCCTTCGCCCTTATTTCACTTTCTCACTTCTCACCTAGCATCTACTGCCTAAAAAACTGGTATTAAAATAGATCACGTATTTTTAGAATAACATAATCAAATATAATTGTAATTACCATTTTCAAGGTAAACATTTTTGCGTCCACCGTGTGCCTAAAAATAATAGTGATTGTTTAGTGCTGGTTTTCTAAAAAACACAATTTATTCTTTAGAATTTTGCTTGTCCAAGAATCTTCAATTTCAGGTGAGAAAATGTCTAACTCAGTAAACGCACATGAAAACAACGGTCCTGAGGATCACAGAGAGAATGGCACAGGTGCTTGAGGTGCTGGTATGCCACCGCAAAACCCTGAAGGGGCATTAGGGCAAATCCCTATCGATGAAGGCTTACGCAACACTTAACATGTCGATGTGAGCTCTCATACAGACGGAAGTGTGCGTGAAGGAGACCAACGTGAAGCACAGGGAGCCCTTGCTCAAGGGGAAAGGGAAGTTAGCCTTCATGTCATTTTTGAGATGTTGCAAGCACAACATGTGGCTATTGCTCAGCCACAAAGCCATAAAAGAACCCCAAGCACAGCACTACCAGAAACGGCTCCTCGAGTTGAACAGGCACCAGAAAGGTCGAGCAATAATGGTTCAGCAGCCGATCCCTCCATTATGAAGATGCTCGAAGACCTCGCAAAGATGCGCGAAAAGAAGATAGAAGATAACGACAAAAAAATTGAGACATATAACTCGAGGGTCGATCAGATCCCAGGCGCACCCGCGATTCTAAAGGGTGTGGATTCAAAAACGTTCGTGCAAAATCCATTCCCATCAAGTGCAGCCCAGATGCCCATTCTGAAGAAATTCAGAATGCCCGATCTCCCGAAGTACAACAAGATCTCGGACCCCAATGAGCACGTTACTGCCTACACTTGTGCTGTGAAAGGGAACGACCTGAGAGATGACGAGATTGAATCCGTCCTATTGAAAAAATTTGGAGAAACACTATCCAATGATGTTGTATCATAACCTGCCCCCGAACTCGATAGACTCATTTGCCATGATGGCGGACTCCTTTGTGAAGGCACATGCGGGTGCCATCAAGGTCGCTACAAGGACATCTGATGTCTTCAAAATCAACCAAAGAGAGAATGAGATGCTAAGGGAGTTCGTATCCCGCTTCCAGCTAGAACAAATGGAATTACCACCGGTCTCCGATGATTGACAGTACAAGCCTTCACTCAGGGCTTGAATGAACGAAGCTCGATAGCTTCGAAGCAGTTGAAGAAAAACTTGATCGATTATCCCGCCGTAGTTTGGGCGGGTGTACACAACAGGTATCAGTCGAAGATCAGAGTCGAGGATAACCAATTGGAAGCCCCATCGGGCTCGGTGTACACCACCATACTCTTAGCAAAGTAATCGAAGCTCCCAGAAAGAGATATGAGGCCAAGCAAAGAAAGGTATCAACCATAAATAGAAAATCAGATAAATATCCTGAGGCGTAACATAACTCGAAGTGAACAAAGGATGGACCGGGGACAGAATCCTCAGGGACTCGTGAACAAAGCAAGGTTCGACAGGCACACTAGGACAGTAGAGGCACCCCGTTTATCTGAGTACAACTTCAACATAGATGTTTCAGATGTCGTATCGGCTATAAGTAAAATCAGGGACACCAGGTGGACAAGACCCCTGCTCTAAGATCCTTCGCATAGGAACCCCAACTTGATATGCGAATATCACGGTACCCACAATAATAGGACCGAGGATTGCAGACAACTACAAGAAAAAGTGGCCCGACTGATTAGCAAAGGGCACCTCCGAGAGTTACTCAACGACTGAACTAAAAACCAATTTTGGAAAAGAGAGGCAAACAAGAAAAATGAAACAGAAGAACCACTACACGTCATCCATATGATTATTGGTGGAGTCGACGACCCTTAGGGACTCCTTTTTAAGCAAACAAAAGTATCCATCACCAGGGTAAAGTGAACCCGGAGCTACATAACTGAAGACGCCATTTTATTCAGCAAAGAGGACATCGAGACCTTGTCTCAACCTCATAATGACGCACTGAGGATCCAGGTAGCTCTACCAACATAATTAGGTCGACGGTGGTAGAGAAAATCGGGTTGCTCGACCAAATTATGCCCGCCTCTCATGTCCTCAACGGATTCAACATGGTGAGTGAAACAACGAAAGGGGAAATCATCCTCCCAGTCAGCATGGGCGGTAAAATTCAAAACAACAAGTTTCATGTCATCGAAGCAGACATGAGATACAATGCATTACTCGGAAGGCCGTGGATTCACAGCATGAGGGTGGTGTCGTCAACCATTCATCAAATGATGAAGTTCCCTACGAAGGATGGAATAAAAACAATATACGAGGAACAACACGCAGCAAAAGAAATGTTCGTAGTGCACGATGTGGCACTGTCACCTTCTACTTCGAAGGAGCCAAAAACAAGCAAACAGTCGAGTAGTAATCTCAAACTACATCCTCGGATGAATGAATAAAGGACCGTGCCGCTTGCTTGGAATAAATAACCGAAGCATATCGAGGCTTGAACGCCACCACAGCTAAGGTACAATCCTCTTCCTCTTTCCTTCGCGTTTTACACTAACCTATGTGCAGGTGTTCATTTGAAAGGAATCAAAGCACCCTCCAGCTCGAAGGCCTTAGGTTTTAAAGCATGCGTTGTGCTCTTTTTCCCTCACGTCTGATTTTATCCCAAATGGGTTTTACCGACGTGGTTTTTAACGAGACAACACCCATATGCTATATGAGGAGAACTCACCAAGTATTGAAGGATTCTCTTTGGTCAACCTCAAATACTAAGGGGCATCCCCCAGGAGATCACTAAAATATGCCAAAGAGGGTCTCGACAGGAGAACAATGTACAGGACCAAACAGTCGAATGAACTGTGTCCACATAGAATAATCGAACCCTCGATGGTGAAACATGTACACTTGTACCAAGTAATCGGAGAAGAATCTTTTATCATCAAAACACTTCGCGCGTCAAAGAAGTTTGCTATTTTAAAAAGAAACAGATCTAGGGCCAGAAATTTACCGACCACTCGGGAACTATCCTCGACAGTCACTCCATCGAGTCACCAAACACTCGAAGCCATAATACCTCAGGGCCGGCAACGACGAGCTCATAAGTCCTCCATGAGGCAATATCAACCCCGACTCGGGGACTGTCCTTAATATTCACCCCATCGAGTCATCAAAAACACGAAGCCATAAAACCTCAGGGTCGGCAACTTCGAGATCATAAGCCCTATATGAGGCAATATCAATAATATAAGCCCTCCATGAGGCAATATAAACTCCGACTTGGGGACTGTCCTCGACTGTCGTCTCATCAAGCTATCTAACTGGAAGCCTAAGACCTCAGGGCCAACAACTTTGAACTCATAAGCCCTCTATGAGGCTATATCAACAATATAAGACCCGCATAAGGCAATATCAACTCTGATTCAGGGACTGTCCTCGACAAACGACTCATAGCCATAAGACCTCAGGGTTGGCAACTTGAAATTCATAAGCCCTCCATGAGGAAACATCAAAACTGTAAGGCCTCAAGCAAGGAATGTACAAATTTGTAAGACCTTAAAAAGGCATAATCCCGAAATCAGAGTCAAAGCTATATATCGAACTTGTAAGACCCCTAAAAAGGCATACCCTCGATATTAACGCCGTGGTTGTCTCATTCGGGGACTAAAAGGCTACGACCAAATACAATCACCACCAATATAAGGCTCCGACCAAACTAACGTGACTCAAAAACGTCCGACTGTTGGCATAAAATCACAGGCCTCCAATTACTTCGAAAAAAACATCAAAAAGAACCGGTTAAAGGAAGTACCGAAATAAAGCGTAAGAGCCCAAGTCACCAGCTACATCAAAGGTCGTACCGACCTAATGTGTAAGAGCCCAAGTCACCAGCTACACCGAAGGTCGTACCGACATAATGCATAAGAGCCCAAGTCGCCAGCCACAGGTCGTACCGACCCAAAGTGCCTCAGGGCCGATTTAAAACCCTAAGGGCCAATGAGCTCGAGTCAAAACCCGACTCAGATACTGAGCTCGAAACGGTTAACTAAAGCGCCTCAGGGACAAATGCGTAAGAACCCAAGTCATACCTTCCTAACACGTAAGAGCCCAAGTCGCCAGCTATAGGTCGTATCGACCCAAAGCGCCTCAGGGACGATTTGAAACCCTAAGGGCTGGTGAGCTCGAGTCTAAACCCAACTCAGAGACTGAGCTTGAAATGGTTAACTAAAGCATCTCAGGGCGAAATACGTAAGAGCTCAAGTTATCAGCTACACCGAAGGTCGTACCGACCTAATGCGTAAGAGCCCAAGTCGCCAGCTACAGGTTGTACCGACCCAAAGTGCCTCAGGGTCGATGAGCTCGTGTCAAAACCTGACTTGGAGACTGAGCTCGAAACGGTTAACTAAAGCATCTTAGGGCCAAATGCGTAAGAGCCCAATTCTCCAGCCTAAAATGCCTCGGGGCCAATTTATAACCCCAAGGGTTTCATCTCAAGTACAATTCATCGGGCTAACTATCAACAAGCAAATTAGAGACACCAAAGAGTCTTTCATATATATATATATATATATATATATATATATATATATGTGTGTGTGTGTGTGTGTGTATGTGTGTGTGTGTGTGTGTGTGTGTATTACAAATACATATGTACAACGCTCTCACTGGAGCCTTGTGCGAACAAAAAAAAAGAAAAACTAGTCTGCTCTAGGGACCAACTCCCTCGGAAGCCTTCAAATACCAGCATCGACACCGGAAGAAAGGAAAAACTCGGCGTCGATCTCATCCGTCTTGGCCTGCTTTATCTCTTCCGAGAGATCAAAGCCCCTAGCATGAATCTCTTCAAGAGTCTCCCTCCGAGACCTATACCGGGCATACTCATTTCCCTTCTCTCTTTGTCAAAAGCTCTTCTCATCTCTTCTCAGCTCGTCTCGAGCATCGATATCATCTTTCAAATGAACGGCCACATTGTTATCAGCCTTCGCTCGAACTTCTTCAGCTTCAGCCCGAGCATCCATGACCTCAGCCTTCATATCCAAAAGATCAATCTTGAACTTGGCAATCTTGCTCATTTGAATCGAGCTACTTTCTCGAGCATTACAAAGTTGTACCTCGAGGGCAGAGGACTTGTACAAGGCATTCTTTTGGGCCGCAACATGAATGCCTATATGCACCTTCAACGCATGACTAAAGGCATTCCTGCATTTCCATTTTTCTTTGCAGTTGAAGAACCGAAGCATTAGTTTCCAAAAGCGGGAAAGGAAGCATGTACTCCTTCAGGATAAGGGTTATCTGACACTCGGGATTGCCTTCATAGTTTCAACTCCGATGCATCTCTGGCCTAAGATGTATCAACTTTTTCTTCTTCTTATTGCAAAGAAGCTTGAGATATTTTTCCTTGCCCAAAGCTTCCCGCAACCTGGTCTCACAACGAAGCAGCTCGAACTTGAGCTTGTCAAAAACCTATGGAAAAGAAGCTTCAGTTCAAAGAAAGACGATTCATAGCTGAAAAGCCAACAAGGCCGATCAAAACTCACCTCAGAACAGAGCCGTTGAGCCTCCTCAAAAGTTGAGCGTGCGTCTATTGGCCTGGCCCAAGTTGAAACGCTCTCGGTAAGGGCATGACCACTCGAGACCCCACTTGGTTCGGGTGGCCCCTGGCCCCGAGCGTCCCTCGAAGTACCTTCGAGGGAAAAAGCAGACGATGGTAGAGGACTCTTTCTCCTTCCTTCTCGAGAAACCTCTCCCTCTAAACTAGAGGTCTCATGCCTAACAAAATCGGCAACCTCGGGAGGCCCCTTGGCTCGAGCCGTAGACGAAGAACCATCCTCCCGAGAAGAGCTGATGTCTATGGAGTAACCAACGCATATAAAGTCCTCTTCAGCGGCGGCTTCTCCTTTGTGTCTCTAGGCAGGCCCTTCCTTAGTGAGAATATCCTCATCTATCGATGACCTTTTCTGCTTATTATCCTCCCTCGGCTTCGAGGCCGACGACCCTTCCCTCTCCTCGAAGGGGCACAGTCTCATCACCGAGAATCCACCAACAACTGTAGTAGCGGAGTTAGTACACATAAAAGGAAACATTCCTCAAAAGGGCAATCACATGACTTATACCGTGGTGCTTTGCTTCCCATCTGCCCTTCAACAGACCTTACCACTTGCGTTCATCATAGGTCGATGAAGCTGCCAGCCTCCGAGTCCAGTCCGCAAGATCGGGGATCTCTTCTGGCATCCGCAGAACAACTGAGAAAAAGAAAGAAACATTCTTATAAATCAACCAAAGAAAAATTCACTAAGGTATAACTTACGTTTGAAGTTCCATTTCTTGGGAAACGACAGGAACTCTGCAAGAATAATACGATGGTCCTCACTCAGACAAACCAACTCATCCATCCTCGGTTCCGGTCCTCATCGTCACTGGAAATAAAGGGCCTCTTGGATCGGCGTCGTAACATAATCAGGCCCCGACAATGTTGAGGCTAGTATAATCTAATAAGGTGGCTAAGGGTAAACTCGAGCTCAGCCTTTTCGGTAAAGTACCTCATCGTCACCATTATATGCCAAAAAGAGGGATGAATCTGAGCCAGGGTGACTCAATACCTCTTGCAAAATTCGAGCACAAGGCGGTCGAGGGGGCCCAATGTGAATGGGTACGTATACACTTTCAAGAATCCCTCCACATGGTTCATGATATTCTTTTCTCGAGAAAGTATCTGAAGCATCACATTTTCTCCCCAGCCGCAGTCTGTCCTTACGGCCTCGAGGTGTTTTTCTTCTATCTATCGGATGAACCACGATGCATGCTCTCGATGGCTTGGGGCGTCGAAGGGTTTCTGTAGTGAAAAGTCCTTCTTCAAAGCAAAGCAGCTTGAGGTTAACTCACCGCGTGCAAGATGCAGAGGTAAGGTTTTCCTCTTCTTGGTGAACGGATTCGGGCACGGCATCCATAACTATTCAAGCAAAGGTAAAAAAGGAAGAGATGAAAACAATTTTGCAAGATGAGAAAAGGAAGAGAACGTTGCAAGTAAATCTAGTTTTGCAAAGTTGCAAGATTTTGAATGAAGAGGAAGCAAGAATATTTATAGAGCGAGCGGTGGCTATTCAACTACTTTGAAAGCCATTTAATTCTGGCAAATTTTTCATAACGTTTAGGGAAGTGTACCGGTGGGGCCACCTCGGTCACTTCAGGTCTTGTCACATAAATGACACTGTCACACACCGCTCGAGGGATCGAAGCTCCCATGCCAGCCTAACCTCGAGAAGGTGTCCGATCTCGAGGGGTTCTACTATTGAAAGTACGGGTTCCGAAGGGCTAAAAATCGAAGCTTGAAAGTCAACTTTTGCGTAAGAATTATAGGAAAAAGTTTGGGAGATATGTAACAAAGAGATATTTTATTTCAAAAAATGCATTTACAAGGGTGTTTCTACAAAAATTCCCCTGAGGCTCCCATATACAGAAAAAGAAAAAAGCAAAACAATAGGAGAATCTACTCTTCGCTTTCACTGCTGTCCGAGCCACTTTTAGAGCCCTCATCGGACGTAGTCAGCATTGCCAATTCTTCCTCTAGGGCCCTGGATTCTTCGATCTCGGCAGAGAGATCGACGTCCTTAGAGCTCACTTCCTCGAGGGCTTGCCTCCTGGCTTGTATGCGGGCATGAGCAATTAGGAAATTTCCCGAGCCAGTTTTAGCTCAGCCTTCTCATATATCTCCCTAGCCCAGGCATTCGCAACAACAACATCCCTCTTGTATGAGGAGACAAACTCATCGGCCTCAGACTTGGTCGCAGATAGTGCAACAACCTCCTCCTTAGCACCTCGAAGAAGGTCTTGAATCGAGGATAGCTTCCCCCAAAGTGCATCCCCCTACAAAAACCGCGACACCATTCAGCCGAGCCAGCTCGAGGATACGTCTTTAGCCGCAATTTTCTCTTGGAGCCACTCCACCATGGCATCCTTCTGCCTAATTTGAAAGTCACAGAAAAAAGGTCGATCAGCACCAAGCATTGCAATTAAAAATAAAATTGAGGGTACCCGAATACCTGCTCGGTGAAGTCGACCCTCTCTCAGAGCGCACTTTCCAAGCCTGCCCGGAGGTTGATCAATTCCTCCTCTTTTCAGGAACATACCCTCCAGCTCGACCGGCTCCGACATAAGCTTCTCAAGATCCTCTCCATGATAAGTCAACTCATCTTGCATCTTGGAGAAGTCTTGGTCATACAACTTCTTGACCTACAACACAAAGGAAAAACACTAGAAAGCAAGAATGGAAAGGTCAAAAACAGCATACTATTTCGAGAATATCACCTGCTTTTGGAGCCTCTCTGCCTCCTCAAGGGCAACGGGGGCGTCAATATCGGTCTCCTCCTCTACCCCTTCAAAATAGTCTTCTAATGCATCATCCTCTCTACTAGTGGTCTCCAAATCGGGAACATTCCTAACTTGGGCATCTCATATCTCCCTTGGAAAAAAATGACGGGTCAGAGTGAAATCCAACAGCAATATCAGCCTCCATCGAGGCTTCTTCCCGACCGCGGAAAGCTCCAGTACCAAGCCCTCCGAGCTCATCAACACGGACTGTGCCATGTCCGACGAGCGTCTCGGGGACTACACCTGAACCCTCCTCGAGGGTCTCCTCAACATAGGGCGGGTCTGCATCGGCCGCCTCCAACTCAACAGACGACCGCCTAACAACTCTCGAAGCATCAGTGCTTCGTTTTGCCCCTTGTAAAAAAAGGACATATATCATCACTCTCTTCATCGGCCCGCAGGCTCTCAACAGTCATCGAGAATAAGACCGTGGCATCGGTCTTGGGCTTCCGATTCTTTTCCCTTGTGGATTTTGGAGACTCCGCCGAGGCCTCTTTCTTCTTTTTCTTGTCCTTGGTGGTCTTCGGATCCTCTTCCTCATCAGGTAGGGACGGTCTCATCATAACACCTTCACCAAGGCTTGCACAAGCGTGTTATGTCAAAAAACACCACCATCGAAAGCACTTACAAATAATGAGAAAATAATGACAACGAGAGCATACCGTGGTTCTTCGCCTGCCACCGTGTCTTATCCAGATCGCGCCAAACGCGTTTCTTGTATGGGAAAGCAGAGTCTAAAATTTTGATCCTCCCTGGAAGGTTCTGTACCACGCCGGGAAACCAAACAGTGGGTACACAATTAGAAAAACATAAGTCAAAAAAAAAAAAAAGGCAAAACATACTCAATTCAGGGGTACTTACATTTCATATTCCATTCCTCCGGGAACGAAATTATATCAGCAGGGATAATGTCCGAAGTTTTGATTCTAACAAATCTGCTAATCCATCCCCGATCTTTATCCTCATCGATGCAGGCGAGGAACACCTTGGCAGATCGGCAGTGCAGTTTAATTAGGCCCACGCGGAAGAGTCGACCACTGTATAATTTGATCAAATGGTTAAGGGTGAAAGTTATCCCCTCGACCATTTTGGCAATGTGGAAAATCATATATCCAATCCTCCAAAAGATGGGATAAATCTGACCAAGTTTCACTCAGTATTGACGGCAAAAATTGAGTATCACCGGGTCAATCGGTGGAGAGGAAGAACCTATGGGGCCTAAGGTAAAAGGGAATGTGTATACGCTGATAAAGCCAGACGTATGCGTGACTATGCTTTCATCAGTTGTAGGGATTTCCACTCGGGCTGCCTCCCCCCAACGGAAGTAGAGTTTTACGCTCTCTGTATCAGATACTACACTTATATATCTAGACATGGGCTCGCATCAGCCCGACGTAGAAGGGGTTTCTCAATTGTGAAATCGGAGATGGTGTCGAAAGGGACAGGGATGCATTGCTCGATGGTAGGAGGAGTTGGTGACTTTCCCTTAGATGGGCGTGATGAAGAAGCGGCTCGCTCCTTTTGAGGTATCGTTTTGGAAGTTTTTTCCATCGTTATAACTGAGTTTTGAAGAAAGAAGATGAAGAACCAAACAAAGAAAGAAGATGAGAATGGAAAGCACTTAGTAAAAGTTTGAAGGTTTGAAGAAGATGTAAAATTATGAAAAGGAAAGTGACTGAAGTATTTATAGAAGCCCTTTAGGCATGCATTGAAGCGGAAAGGTCGAACCAATAAAAGTTCATGGGATTCTCGAGAATTGTGTTGACGATGACCTCTCCACAGCTTTTTATGTCACATCATTTAATGCTCTGAAGGGATTGACTTCATAATAGGGATGTCCAAGAGTCAAGAATTCAATATTGTTTCTTATCACTTCATTCTAAGAAACACGGGGACTATCTGTATACGGCTAAAATCGGAGAGCCCAATTTTACGGTCATCGGTGCTCAGAAGGCTCGAAGTTTAGAGTTTTGGCATCGACGGGGCATATCTACGGTCCTCGACCTTTGGGTAGTGCAAATCAAATACCAACATGGAAAGGCAGGAAACTCCTAAAAAGGCACGTGGTTAAAGCTGACCAAGTACGCAAAATAGTAAAAGCTCGTATTGTGGCATTAAATGGATATACCAGCCATCTCTCTTTGCATTAATTACACATGTACTATGTTGGGATTCCCCCTCATATATAAAGGGGACATTTTTCACTTTGTAAGACACATGATATTCAATACAAGAACAAAAACATTCTCTGCTCTCTAACTAAAACATTCTCTACAATTGTTCCATTAATTTATTGACTTTCATTTATTGTGTTCATTAGTTGTTCTTTATTTATTACTCTTTATTAATCACAAATAGGCCATTTACGAGGCCTTCAATACTATTGTATCATTCTCGACAGCCCCTTGTCAAGCTCTTAAGCTCGACCTCGAGGCCCATTCCGACCGACCTCGAGACCAGACTCCCCGCTGCTCGGTTTGCATAATCTTGCTACCCTTCGTTCTTATTTCATTTTCTCACTTCTCACCTAGCATCTACTTCCTAAACAAATCGTATTAAAATAGTTCACATATTTTTAGAATCACATAATCAAATATAATTGTAATTACCATTTCCAAGGTAAACATCTATGTTGTTATAAACTGTTTCCTAACTGCTGATGATGGACATTGACTTTTGTTTAATCTCGTCACTACTTTTAACCTAAGGTTAGGTTTGTTACTTATTGAGTACATGTGGTCGGTTTTACTCATACTACACTTCTACACCTTTTGTAAAGATTTCTAGTGTTGATGTTGCTATGTATGGTGGGAGCTGGCGTGGAAGACTTACCTTTGATCTGGTCATAGTTGTCTCTTGTTCATGGTATATTTAAATTTTTTAATATGTTCATGTACATTTGAAACAGATGTTGTATTTTATTTCATAACAGCTTTTTAATTACTAAATCTTAGAAGCTCATGATTTGTATTACCAATCCTTGGAAAATGTGTTAAAATCGATTATTTCGTCACTTATTTATCTGTAAATTTTCATTTGAATTGGATTTTCGTAAATTGGTTTACCTAACGGTTTGGGTTAGGTGCCATCACGACTAGTTGGATTTTGGGCCATGACGTTATATGTAAATAATATTTTGACTTAAGTTATATATAACTATAGTGCAAAGATTTTTCCATAACCTTTCAAATGACTTAATAGTGTAAAATTATTCTACATTGCACAGAAGTTAAAGCAAAATGGATAGTGGGAATATAACAACCCGACCGGTCGTTTTGTGTAATAGCGCTCCGCTTTCCCTTTTGATGATTCATACACGTGCGTTAATAATTTGCGGGGTTGGTTAGTTTTGTTCCGAGAAGCTTTTGGGTTGATTCGGATCCATTGATTCTTGATTTAGAAGCCTACGTTATAAATATTGACCAAACTTTGACCATTGTAAAAACAACATCGGAACGGTGTTTTGATGGCTCCGACAGCTTCATATCATGATTTCGAACTTGGGCATATGCCCGGAACTGATTCGGAAGTCCATATGTTGATTTATGTTGCTTTGCCAAAATTTGGCAATATAAAGTTGAAAAGTTTGACCAGAGTTTGACTTTTAGCTATCAAGCTCGGAATTTAGTTTTGGGACTTTAAATAGGTTTGTTATTCTATTTGGAACTTGTCTGCAAAATTTGATATCATTTGGAGTTGGTTTGATAGGATTCAAACATTTAGTTGTAACTCTAGAGATTCTTGAACTTTACTTTGCAACTTATGCGTTTTAGTGTTCAATTCGTAGTTTTAGATGTTATTTTTGTGTTTTGATCGCCCGAGCAAGTTTATATGATGTTTTTAGACTTGTGTGGATATTTGGTTTGGAGCCCCGAGGGCTCGAGTGAGTTTCCGACATGTTTCGGAATGGATTGAATTGAAATTGAATTGCCGGTGTTGCTGGTGCCCAGTTATCGCAATAGCGAGCACCAGTCTCGAAATTGCTAGGGGGATTTTGGCTTGGTTCACATATCCGAATATTTTTTCGCTTTTGCAAGGTTCCCAGCTTCGCAGTTGTGATTATGAGTGTATCACAACCCGAAATTCCCACCGTCGAAACTGTGATGGCGCCTAACATTACACTTCCTAGGCAAGCCAATATTCGAGGTTATTTATCCAATTCTTTACCATTAGGTTATTAACTATAAACAAGCCATAAATAAATCAAAATAAACACGAAACTACATTAATAACAACTCTGATTACATACTATTACTACCTAGAATTCGGAGTCACAATTCACGAACATACTAAGATTTTACTACAAGTATTTTTCCGAAAGAAAATACAATTGTTTGTGAAATAAGGAAAGCAGTAAGTATGGGGGTATAGAATAGGATGCCAGGGCCTGCAGACGCCAACAGGTGTACCTTGGATCTCCTAGCTGTGAAGTCTACAGCCAACCTCTCGATCAGCCACAAATTGCTCCAAACTCTGCACAGGAAGTGCAGAGTGCAGTATCAATACAACCGACCCCATGTACTGGTAAGTGCCGAGCCTAACCTCGACGAAGGAGTGACGATGTTAGGGACACTCACAATATAAGCTTCTTAAAGTAAATAATAAAAGCGGAAAGGAAGATAGAATAAAGTAGAGCAGTGTCTTGCAAGAGGTAAGTACAGTACCCAACGTATTACATCAATGTACAGCTATTAACCAATCCTTGAGTGAAATTCAAAACTACCGTACAACTAACACAGTCAAAGAAAAGCATAAACATATAGGTTGTTGCGGCGCGCAACCCTATCCCACCGTACATATCATTGTCCTCCCTTATTTCCTCTTAATAACATAATAGCATAACAACATAATGTAAATAAAAGTGTTGCAGCGTGCAACCCGATCCCACCATATCACAATAATCACAATCACAGTTCACCCTTATTTCAACGCAATCCACCCTTATTACATATGTTGCGACATGCAACCCGATCCTACCGTATAATACCAATTCACCCTTATTCCTCCTAAATATATCACCCGTATTCCTCCTGTTGTAGTGTACAACCCAATCCCACCATATCAGTATCAATTATTCGGTAAGTACAGAAAATTTCACAGTTTAACACAAAACCCTTCACGATACTTGAACTTCAAACAAAACAAACGGGAAGCTTATACTCTATAAAACCTTACACAAGTAATACTACTCAGCGAGACCAATCCAGAATATATCATTAAAAGCACCAATGAAACAACTTAAGAATAAAAAAGGGGACGATAAATCTACGGGATAACTAATACCTTCAAACATGAGAAACAAGGTCTAACAAGTAGCAATTAGGCATGGAAATAAAAGTAAAGCATGTAACAGTTAAGGCAGGGAAGAAAATAATATAAGAGGAACAGGAAGGAAACATGCAAGATAGATAAATTGGCGGCATATAAGTACTCATCACCTCACATGTATGTCACTCACATAATTTTCACATAGCAATTAAGGCAAAGGTTCCTAATACCTCAATTCAAAGTTAAGCACAAACCTTACCTCGCTCCACAAGCCTCTCAATGCCCAACTACCGCTTTTCCTCAAGAATCCATCTCCGAACCACTCGTACCTAACAACAATTTACTTAATAACAACAAATATTGCTAAAGGAATCAATTACAATACATGAATTTAGATTTCTTAAACTTTTCCCCAAAAAGTAAAAAATCGACCCTGGGCCAGCTTGGTCAAAACTCGAGGTTCGGACCAAAACCCTATCACCCATTTAGCCCCGATCCAGATTATGTAATTAGTTTTGAAATCAGACCTCAATTTGAGATATAAATCCCATTTTCCCCAAAAATCACTAATTCTACCCAAATCCCCAATTTCTACCATGTAAATCCTAGATTTTAGGTTGGAAATTCATTAAATGTGATGGAAAATTGAATGAAAGTGGGTTAGGTCACTTATGAAAGTTTGGGGAAGAACTGGTCTTGGAGAAATCACCTCTAGCATTCTTGGATTTGAAAATTTGAAGAATGGGAGAAAAATTCAGTCTAAGTCTCTTTTCATCAGCTGCAGAGGTCGCAAATGCGACCTGGGCTTCGCAAATGCGAAGCCCCCAAATGCTAAGGAGGCATTGCAAATGCGAACCCCTTCTCATTTCTGCAACTTTCGCAAATGCGAAAATAGTCGGATCACAAATTCAACCATTTCTTCGCAAATGCGAAGAATCTCCTTCCCCAGTTCCTACCGCAAATGCGATTACTGGCCTTCCACAAATGCGACCATAATGTCAAAAATGCGAACCTAGGTTGACCTAGGCATATTTTGTAAATATGAATAAATCCTTCACAATTGTGAAGCAGAGAGACAAAGGGGATGTTTGCAATTGCCAACACTGATCTCGCAATTGCTAGATCAAAGGCCAGTTCATAGAAAATACAGACACTAGCAAAATTTCCAAGTCTAATTCACTCCATAGCCTATCTGAAACATACCCGAGCCCTTGGGGCTCTAAACCAAAAGTGTAAGCAAGTCTAAAAACATCATATGAACTTGCTCGCGCGATCAAATTTACAAAATAACACCTAGAACTACGAATATAACCCAAATCACATGAAATTTTCAAGAACACTTTGAATTCCTATTTTCACAACCGGACGTCTGAATCACGTCAAATCAATTCCGTTTTGCACCAAATTTCACAGACAAGTCATAATTATGGTATTGGACCTATACCGCTTTTCGGAACCAAAATACGGACCCGTTATCTAAAAAGTCAAACATTGGTCAAACACTTCAATATCATTAAACTTTCAACTTTTAAATTTCAACATAGTCCGATATCTCGGACTAGGGACTTCCCATTTTGATTCCGGGCATACTCCCAAGTCACAAATCACATCACAGACCCATCGAGACCGTTAAAACATGAATCCCGGTCTGTTAACCAAAAATGTTGACTGAACTCAACTCAAATGATGTTTTAGGCAAACTTTCTTTTTTTTTTTACCATTTTTTAACATAAAAACTTTTCGGAAAGATGCCCAGACTGTGCACGCAAATTGAGAAAGGATAAAACATGACTTTCAAAGGTTTCAGTTTAAAAAATTAGGTCTAAATTATAAGATGACATATCGGGTCATCACATAATGAGGCTGTCATGGTCTGCAATGGCGAGGGTTCACAAATGCGAACCTTGTGTCGCAAATGAAACACCTGTAGTTCGAAAAAGGAAATGGAAATGGTATTTTTAGTATATTCTGTTATTTTATAATCCTAGACTCGGTATAAGTCGATTTGGAGAGGGGATTTTCATCTAGGAATTTTGAGTAAGTGATTCTACTCTATTTCCAACTATATTCCATCATTATATCTTAGATTTTAACATCAAAATCATGTGAATCAAAATGAAAATTTGTGAAACTTTGTCAAGTTTTTGAAAAATTAGAACTCATGGGGTCATGGGTAGTCGGAATCTACCATTGGACCCAGGTTTTGACTGGGCGAGCCCCGGATTGACATTTATTGACTTTTTTGAAAAAAGTGTAAAGATCTTAGCTTTATCTATTGTAATTATTTTTCCTTGCATTGTTGGATGATATTAAGTCGATTTTGGTTAGATTTGAGCCATGTAGATGTGACTTTTAGGGGGAAATCTATTTTCGAGGGTTCAATTGGATTAGTGGAGGTAAGTATCTTGCCTAATTTTGTGTGGGGGAAGTACTCCTTAGGATTTGGGATTGATTATTTCATTTGTGCTATGTGAAAGCTGTGTATGCAAGGTGACAAGTGGGTACACGGGTTGTATGTGGTAATTGACCAGTCTAGGCTACTTAGACTCTTTCCATGCTTTAATTGAATTGTCATATCATGTTTTAAATTCTCATTGTCGATCTAATCTTACTTGTGTTAGTCTATTCATACATGACTTAAATGACTTTGTTAACACTTTTTCTACACCCTACTTGATAATTTTCTCTTGTGCTTTAGTTGAACTTGTTGCCTCTTTTATTGTTACATGTTGTCTCTACCACTGTTGATTATGATTGTTTGTAGTCATTGTACATGTCATCTCTTTCGTTGTTGATTATCATTATTTGAAGTTATTGTTATAAGTTATCTCTTTCAATGCTATTATTCTTAATTGAAGTCATGTTATCTCTTCCATTGTGAGTTATCTATTTGGTTTCGTGGTTACACATTATCTTTCATATTGTTGAGTTATTGGTGTTGAAGCGAAGTTGTTAATTATCTTCCATTGTGAAAGTCGTATCACATTGAGGCGAAGTTGTTAATTGTTGAGATATATTTCTTGGTGATAATTTTATATTCATTATTATTGTTGATATTCTTGTACACGTGTGAACAACTATTTTTTGACCACACCCAAATTCTATACTATTTTGCTATAAATATTAAGG
>ML410352.1:11746-69599 GCA_005239525.1 Nicotiana knightiana
CCCCCCAATATAATGAAACTCTTATTCTACGCTCTTCAGACATAATGAAAAAATGCTTGAGAATTTTAACAACAATAAATGTTTGATCAAGAGTTGAAATTTTTGTGATTGAATGAAATGCAATTCTAACCGCTTTATATAGAATGGCTGGCGCCGATTTTTTTTTTTTAATTGTATAGCGCCAAAGCAGTAGGCACTATACGCTTTTTGAATTATTGGTGGGCCCACGAAGCAGGTATGGTGCCACAGTACACAGCGCTATACAGAAAAGACGTATAATGCCGGGCATTATGGCGTTATACCCACTGTCAGAAAAAAAATTGTATAACGTCACACTATGTGGCGCTATACAGTAACAGTAATTGTACCGTTAATGTATAGTGCCACATAGTGTGGCGTTATATATAGTCCGGTTCTCTTTTTTTTTTTTGACGTATTTTTATTCTATTTGTCCAATTTTACCACAATTGGGTTCCGGACTCGGAAAAATCGTTAGCGTGACAATTAACTTTATAGCTAGATTCTGATCACAATCCCAAAATAGCAAGTGAAAAAGGGGCAAAAGTACCACTCCTAGATTCTTTTTCCAACACAGAAAGTAATCTCTACGAACTGAGTCAAAGCCCCTCAATTTCAAGAAACTCAATATTTTTCATCCAAATAATCATTTCATGGGTTTCTTGAAATGGGTTCTTGCCATTTCCAGTCTATGCACATATTTAACAACACCCACCTTATCAGATTCTTTATTGAACAAAGATGAGTTAGCCAATATTTCAGCCAATTTCTTGAATTTGGCAAAAAGTTCTGAACTGTTTGATTGGATGGTGAAAATTAGGAGGACTATACATGAAAATCCTGAGTTGGGGTTTGAGGAATTTGAGACTAGTAAACTTATTAGAAATGAGCTTGATAAAATGGGAATTCCTTATAAGTACCCTGTAGCTGTTACTGGTGTAGTTGGTTTTATTGGGAGTGGAAAACCACCGTTTGTTGCTCTTAGAGCTGATATGGATGCTCTTCCTATGCAGGTTTTTAACCAATTAGGTTCATGTGCACTTCTAATTATGTACATATATTCTGTTCTTGTCAATGTTTTAGTATTGTTAGTAGTTTTAGTTTATGTGAAGGGTAACCGGTAAAGTTGTTGTTGCGTGATCAGAAGGTCACAAGTTCAAACCGTAGAAACAGCCTCTTGCAGAAATGCAGGGTAAAGCTGCGTACAATAGACCCTTGTGGTCCAGCCCTTCCCCGGACCTCGCGCATAGCGGGAGCTTAGTGCAGTAGTTTTAGTTTATATCTTATGCTTTCTAGGAGTCTTTTAGTCCGGTCGGAGTTTTATACACCAGCGGAATTTCTAGTATATTTTTTTTTATTTTTTATTTTGTAATTGTATGGCCTGAGATGAGCTTAAATGCAGCAATACGGTGTGTCAGGATTCAACCCCAACTTGTTGGGGATTGAGGCGTAATTGTTGTTGTATTCCTTTGTTTGTCGATATTAGATTGCCTAGGCAAATGATAATATAGGGTGCTGCCTTTATTGATACAAGGGGCTTTCATGAATAGGGATTTCCCGCCAGCAGTCTTCTCTTAATAATTTGTGGTAGAAGTTTGTAGTGATATGCTATTTCTTTTGTTTTATTTCCACTTTGTTTCATTTTACATGATAGTGTTTGACTATGCATAGAGTTTAAGAAGCAAAGACTTTTGCGATATACTGTCATGGCATATAAGAGCATGTCATTAAGTGGAAAATAAGAAGTTTAAAGTTTAAAGAGTTTCTAAATATACGAAAGTGTCATTCTTTATTGAATATATTAAAATGGAAGAGTGTCGTATAAAATGAAACATATGGAGTATTTTTTTTTCTTGGAGGGAGGGATAAGAGTTGGGGCGTATATAGCCTTGTCGTTACGGGTTCATTTGAACCCAAAACTTTTGATACAGAGTATAGATATATATGTAAAACCTACTAAAATATCAACAAATAATACATCTGAACCCATAATTCTAATAGTAAAACGAGTTCGATGATGAGAATCTTAAAAGTTGAACCCATTAAATTTAAATCGTGGATCTGCCTCTAGGTAACGGGGAAAGTATAGATGTAAGAGTCTAACATGTAACTTATGTGTGTTGCACTCGCCTTCAATATGTTGTTGATTGGTGCAGGAGGAAGTGGAATGGGAGCATAAGAGTAAAATTCCGGGCAAAATGCATGCTTGTGGACACGACGCCCATGTTGCTATGCTTCTGGGTGCTGCAAAGATTCTTCAGGAGCAGCGCGATGATTTGCAGGTTCATACTGCAGTTCTCTACCTTAGCTTGGATTCAAGAATATATGCCACTCTTCTATTTGCTTGCTAATTCTAACGCCATTAGTGTTGGTGCATGCTATAAAGGAAAATGCTATGGTATTCCTTTTTTGGGTCTGTTTTTAGTTTACAGAGTGACGGTCACTTGGGAAAAAATTAGAGATTGTTTTTCTCTTTAGATTGAATGTGCTTTGTAAAATGATAACTCTTCGATGTTGAGTTCCACCTAACTTAAGTAACTGTCACAGAAATGCCTTCTATAGATATCAATATTTGATCACTCCTTTTGTGTTATGTCCTTTTGTCTCAACTACCAACGATTAGTTATAAAATTTGTAGTATCCTTGGATTGAATAGAGAGGGTGATAGTTCGACATGAGAGACTCTTGAATTTTTGCTGTGTAATGACTGTGAAGGTAGGTGCTCCGTGCTCATGTGCCAAAACCCTACAAGACCCTTTCTTTTTATGGAAACCTCTGGAGTCTAGGGATTGACCATGTTTATGAAGTCTCTTCTCTAAGCAAGGACTTTGATGTTATCTTATATTGGAAATTTTGTTCTCTATTACCTGCTTATGTCATGATTTTCGGGATACATTATGCAAGTTCAGTAGGTAAGTATTTGAGACAAATAATTTTTATTTTTTTTGATAAGTTAATGTATTTCATAAAAAGCATCATTCTTGATGCATAATTCAGAATTTACAGAGAAAAGGAATAGAAGGAAAAGAACAATGTTAGCTCTATTACAAAAGGCCTATTCTAAGTTAAGGAGCTAACAAAGTCCAAAAGAGATTCGGGGAGTTGATGGGGGAGAGATTACTCCAACTACAATGACTTGTTAAACATCTAGCCTTAAGAACGTACTTTGGAGTAGTAATGCCTTCAAAGCATCTAGAGTTTCTTTCTGTCCAGATACACCAGAAAATTCAAGCAGGGATCATCTTCCAAACTTTCCTGATGGATTTCCCAACTTTCCATGAGCTCCAGTTAACCAGGGCATCTTTAACACTGTCAGGCATAACCCATTTAAGACCAAAAGCTGAGATAAACATGTTCCATACATCTGCAACAACTGTACAATGTAAAAAAAGATGTCTATTGGTCTCTAAGGCTTGTTGACACATGTAGCATCTGTTGACTGTGGGGATGCTTCTTCTGCTAAGATTGTCTTGAGCGAGCACTGCTTCATAGAGGGCTATCCAACTGAAGCAAATCACCTTTGGAGGTAGTTTAGTTTTCCAAATTAGTTTCCATGGCCAATCGATTAACAATTCATTTTGAGTACATTGCATGTAGTAGTCTGACTTCACAGAGTACTTACCATCAGCTTTATTCCCCTAAATGAGTCTGTCCGATGCCTGATCATCAATTAAGACTGTCCCTAGTCTTTCCAGTAGGTTGAGAAGATCTTGCAGCTCCCAATCTTGTATATTCCTCCTGAACAAAGGGTTCCAGGAATAATCAGCTCTGTTTTGTGAAATGGTTGACTGTTTACTTGTGGATATTGAATAGAGGTTCGGAAAATCAGCTTGCAATGTTGAGTCCCCCAGCCATTTGTCTTCCCAGAACCTTATTTTTGCTCCATTGCCTACCTTAAACTTGCATTGATGATAAAACTCCTCTCCTAGCTGGCTGATATACTTCCAAGGTCCTACTCCATTTGGTGATCTAGCAACCTTGGTACTCCAGTGATTTTTATTGCCATGTTTTGCAGTTACCACCTCCTTCCAAAGGGCGTGATCATCTTGTGAATATCTCCATAGCTATTTCATAAGCATGCTCTTATTATGGACCGTGAGATCTCTAATTCCCAGGCCACCTTGTGACTTTGGTTGTGTGCTTAGAGGTTTAAAAGGGGGTAAGGAGTCATAGTTATAGTTATTTAGGATAAAAATGGTATGCTAATCGACATATCTTTTATCTTTATTATCTCCAAACCTATGTTGCATGGGCCCTCCAAAATGCTGCCGCACCCGTGTCGGATCCTCTAAAAATACACTACTTTTGGAGGATCCGACGTGCACCAGACGACATTTTCGGAGTGTCCGAGCAACATAGCTCCAAACTTAGAGGGATGGCATCTCCGGTGCTAGGTTCCGAACCAAGTAAAGCTTGAGTAGTTCTTTTTATAGGTACTGTTATGCCAAGATAACAGCTTAACAACTGATTTGAGTGTGGTCGAGAACGGTTATGAGATAGATAAGGAATTTGGAATCAATAAAGTAAAGGGATCAGATAAATAGTTTGGAAGTGGAATAGTTTTTTATAATACAGGAAACTTGAACCCTCACGATTTTAGTTTGTCCTCTTGCGCCTCCACATATTTGGTGCCAAATTGTCACCCATTTCCTTCTATCTGTGATACTAGAGTTTGGCTGTAAAAAATTGTGAAAAGAGACTTGCATGAGTGGAATGAGGCTCGACTAACGAAAAAACAGTAGTTGCCCTCAGTTACCTTATAGTTTCTTAAATATAAAAGAAGCTATAGATCATCGATTGTGCTATTTAGTAAGGGTCCATCTGGACCTAAATTTCTTCATTCAATTGATTTAGTCCTCTTGTTGCTGTGGCATGAATCTCAAACTGAACTTTCCTTTTAAGCGGACCAAGAACTCTTTGGTTTGTCGGAAAGCTTAGACCGGATGTAATCAGGCTTTTTTTTTAAAGCTTGTTATAATGATGCTAATGGCTGTGTTCAAGGATTACACAGTTGAATCAGCATATATGAGTATCATGGATGTTATCGGAAAAATTGTTGAGTTAGGAGTGGGGGATTGACGAAACTTTTTGATGGCAGGGAACTATTCTATTGGTTTTTCAGCCAGCTGAGGAGGGAGGTGGAGGAGCAAAGAAAATGCTTGAATCTGGGATACTTGATAGTGTTGATGCCATATTTGGTCTGCATATTTCTGCCGTTCATCCTATTGGCACAGTTATCACCAAATCTGGCCCTATCTTGGCTGGCAGTGGCTTCTTTGAGGCGGTAATAAAGGGGAAAGGTGGTCATGCCGCAATTCCTCAGCACACTATAGATCCAATCTTAGCAGCTTCTAACATTATAGTTAGTTTGCAACATCTTGTTTCACGGGAAGCCGATCCATTGGATTCACAGGTGCTATATCCTCCCTTTCTCTAGTGTATGTGAATCCAACACATGCACACATATCCCAAGCTTGCTTGCATGCGTGCTCGTGATTGTGCAAAACTGCAAATATAGGCTGCTTTACACTCTTATTCTGCTCATTTGAAGAAAGTTTATAATTTTCTTTCTCATCTTTGTCAGTTTGTTCCCGGAGGCTGAAAATTACTTGACTACACTCTGATAGGCAATTAAGAAATTGCATTGTGAAAGGTTTTGTTTCCCAGTTTGCAAAAGATGCTTTGTTCAGGCAGAGTGATGCCTTCCGTTTCGCTGATTGAACACTGCGTTGCATTTTAATATATGGAATAGCTAGTCCAAAGCCGGATCCAGGATTTTTAACCTGATGAGTTCGACCTTTAAAGTTCTTAGCACTAAACTTCACTTTTGAAATTATGGATTCAACATAAAATAAGTAGTAGTTTTTGTCACATATATATTCATGTTTCGTGTCAAAATACTAGGTTCGGTTGAACCGTGGCTAATAAGCTGCATCCGCCACTGATAGCAACACTTGTAATTATTGTAGTTCATCTGCATTTTTCATGTTAAAAAATATAGTACGATTTGTGCATGTCTAGTACGAAAATAGTTAGACTCCCAGTTTATTGTGTGAGAAATTCTTGATCCTTCTCCTTCTTTCTTCCTTCTGGTAAAAACTGACATATTCTTGATCATTTATGTCAAATATTACCATGCCTTTTTCACATTCCAAGAACTTAGACTTTGGCATCTACAGCTTATCTACCCATTACCTAAAAGAGGCATGATTTTGCAGGTTGTTACGGTCGGTAAGTTCAAAGGTGGCGCCGCATTTAATGTTATACCTGATTCTGTCACAATCGGTGGAACGTTCAGGGCATTCTCAAAAGAAAGTTTCACGCAGCTTAAACAGAGAATCGTAGAGGTATATCTTCAATATTAGTATTTGAACGCCCAAAGTATCATATGATTGTTGAATGATGTGTCCCAAACAAAAAAACGTGCTATGACTAATGAATGGTAAAACTCGATTCGTTTGAGTGAAATTTTCCTGGAAATAATTTAACAGGTTATCACAAGACAAGCTGCTGTACAAAGGTGCAATGCTACCCTTGACTTTGATACCAACAATAAGCCCTTTTACCCGGTAACTGTAAACGATAAAACTTTGCACGAACATTTCAAATATGTGGCGGGACAGATGCTGGGTACTGAAAAGATCAGAGAATTGAAACCCTTAATGGGTACAGAGGATTTTTCATTCTTTGCCGAGGCTATTCCTGGATACTTCTACTTTGTTGGAATGGCGGATGAAACTAAAGGACGGTTTGAGTCAGGGCACAACCCTTTATACAGAGTTAATGAAGATGCACTTCCATATGGTGTTGCTTTACATGCATCGTTAGCTACGACTTATCTTCTCGAACATCAGTTAAAAGTAACCACTGAGGACGGAAATGTTCATGATGAGTTGTAAGATCCCCAAAGAGTCTAATAACCTCGTGGACCGAGAAGAATTTCTGCTACAGAAACAGGTATGGATTTTAGACACAGCTGAGCAGAAATAAGTTTCTCTTTTCCTTTTACTTAATATGCAAACTCGCTCTAAATCAAGTTGGTGTTGGAGTTGATTTGGTTGATCTTCCAAAAAGCAACACTCAAATGGCGCTATTGGCACGAGTTGTATTTTCTTTTTGCTTAAAAATTGTCTTTCCTGCATACATGTATTGCTATGCTATTGATGGCAAAGGGTGAAACTCCATCTCCATCTCCCACGAGCGAAGCTACATTATCCAAAGGGTGATAATTTACCACCCTTCGCCGAAAAATTACACTATGGATATGGAAAAAATGTTACTCCGGTTTTAGAGGTGTATAATATATACTGAACACCTTTTGTCGGGAATTTTTTCCACTACTTTCAATTTTAAACATCTTGGCAGAAATTTCTGGCTTCGCCACTGCCATCACCTAAGAACAGTGTTGCATTTGAAGGTAATATGAATTTCTTTGAACTTGTACTAATTATTTGTATGGTATGTTCTTCAGATTCCTGTCAGATTTCCTTTTCACTTTGAATTCATCACGTTGACCCCTATAATTGGCTAGAACAAGTCCAAGACCTCTATAATTAGTTACTACTTTCTTTCTTTTTTTTGGTTGAATAGGGGAAGGAAGAATGGGGATAGTGAACATCAAATCTACACTTATTTTGAGAGACCTCTACCGGCACCACTAGATTACAAGTGATGGTGGCCAAGGCCAATACAATTGACATAGAATGTTATGCCTGTTTTGTGGGCAAAGTTATCGAGTACATGTACTGGTATGAGGTAGCAGGTAACACAGATCCTAGATATCCCGACATAACCTTGGGAGAAAGCCACAAGGATTATACATAGGTTTTACGAGCTTTGGGTTACTGAGTATCTGAGGGAGAACACTATTATAATCCAAGCCAACATAGAAGCGTGTGAGCTGTGCAACATAAATTCTTGCAAATGTGACTCGAGAATGTTGTCTAAGGTATCAAACAGATGATGAACTAAATAAATTTTAAAGGAAGCTATTTCGCACTACGTCACTGACTTGAGATGTACCTTGCCACAATCTTTTAAGTATAAGATATTTTCACTAAACATAATTTCAGAATTGTTTTTACTTTGTCGTGTGGTAATTGACATATCCATCAATATAACTAAAATTTATAAAAAACCTTCTGTAGCTTGATTTGTTTATCTTAACAAAGGCCGCAAGAGGATTATTACCTGACTATGAAAGTGGTCAAAACTCACAAGAAATTCTAAGCACAAATTGCGGTTTACAGGATTCCAATAAAGTACACACCTAAAACAGCATTGGCAAGAGGCCAAGGCTCCTATAGCCCTGCGAGAGGAGTCTGTACTGACCACATAAAAAAAATTATTTACACCACTTTCACACTTGCTCAGTTGCTTGATAGTTTTTTTTCCAAGTACTAGACATCTGTTTTCACTTTCCAGAAAACAATTCCAGCTTTTCAGATTGCATAGGAATGAAATAATATCAAGGAAATCACTCTACTCCCTATGAATCAGAAGTGGCAACCCAATAGCCATAACACAATATTCAAGTCATGAATAAGATGATATAATCAATAAAAGATAGCATGGCTAAATTCAAATTCTTTCAAAACATCACATATTCATTGGTTCTATAAAAACAAGTCATTAAACTAGTTTTCCAATTATCAGGTCTCAAAATTAAAATTTTACAAACAAAACAAGGTGACAAAATTCTTGAACAACCACAATGGACGTCCTCATCTACTTCTCTGAGGAGTTAGGCCCTCGTTTCTTTCCAAAACCAACCACTGCAGGCAAACAGAAGCAGAATTCAGTGGGAAAATATAACTTGTATGTCCAAAAGAGAAGATTCAAAAAGTTGATTTGCAAAATGAAGCATAGATACAAGCAATCAAACAGTGATATACCACTAACAAGTAACCACACCAGACATATCACATCGCACCGGTACTTAAACGAACAAAATCTGTTATATTAGAACAATTAAACCACTTGGTTCTTTTAATAGAAATGAAATGATCTACTGTGTTAAGATCATATAATGCTGAACAGAAAAATAGACAAACCCAACTTAAACCACACATACTTTATTAAATCTGACAACCCCAAAACTTGTCTAGAATGCTTACGATCATAGATCAAGGATTCTGAACAAAAGCTAATGGGTATTGGGGAGATTTAAAGTATTTTAAATTTCAATAGCACATTCATACACCAACACAAGCCCGCACTTCACTGATACAATAGTTTATCATTGTTAGGTAATAAATGAGGTGAAAATGGACATTAATTGACCATGGTTAGACAATAAAGGTATGCATAATGCACATGTTATATTAAATTTCACTAGCACATTCATACATCAATATGAGCAGTGTATGGTAACACCCCACCAGTACCACGCCAATACAATACTCTATCATTGTTAAGTAATAAATGAGGTGTTATTGACCATGGTTAGATGATAAAAGAGTATGCAGAAAACACACGTTATGTTATTACTGGTGTGAGTGAAAACCATGTTCGAGTAAGTGCTTGCTCGCATACATAAAATTTGTACATTTGACACACACATACTTTCTGTGCATCATCATTTGTCACTTTATCTAATATATACAGTTATCAACAGTTATATTCTGTTTTATGCTTTGCATACTAATGGATGTGTGTACCTACTAATATATACTCCTGTTAGCCTGTTTCATATACATTTACATAAACAAATGAAAACCAGAGAAATTAAAGTGCTTTCTTTAGGGGATAAAATTACTAGGACTGTGCACGCTTAAATATATTACTCCATCCATTTCAATTTAGATGATCGCTTATCAAGAGTCAAACTGTATGAATTCGACAAACAAAGACAACAACATACCCAGTATTATCCCAAGACATGGGGTCTAGCCCTACCTTGTGAGGATAGAGAGGGTGTTTCCAATAGACATGAATTTGACAAACATTTTAACATGTATTTTTTTATCATATTGACACGAGGAAAGTTGCAATTTAATTTACAGTACTTTTCATATAGTTTTGAATACCTACATTGCAATTTTAAAATACTGAGTTGAACTAATCCAATTTAGCTTTCAAGTTTAGTTAGATTGACTCTCAATAAACAAAATGTGTCATCTAAATTGAAACAAAGGGAGTATTAACTTTTTCAATTGCAAATATAGTTAGAGCCAAAAACAGTATCTAGATCCATAAAGTAAAATAAAGAAAGAAAAAATATGTGTACCAGCAGTAACAAATCGCCTGTTGTATTGCATGCGTTTGTGAGCGCGTCCGCGTGGCTTCTTCTTCTTATCTTGCTTAGCAACCTTAGGTGTTTGCCCTCTCACTTTCCCGGCACGAGCTAAAGATCCGTGTACCTTACCTACAATCAATAAATCCAGACTACAAAATTAATCCTTAATAAACAAATTAATCAGTTACCTAATCACACTTATATTCATAACAACAGAATCTAAATAAATCGAAAATGAAGAGAGATATATTGAAGAGAAACTAAGCTTACCCATGGCTGATTTGGGAGTCGCTGGTCGCCGGAGAAATTGGGAGTGTTTGGAGTTGCCGAGGTTAGAAATGCTAGGATTAGGGTTTTTTGAGAAATTAGGAAGGATTATATATGTGGAGCTGATAAGGCCTGATACTGTGCTGGGCTTCGGAGTTGAAATTTGGGATGTGGTCCATAAGAAGAAAGGAAATTCAAAAATAGCCAGATTTACAAGTAATCGTCCAAAAATAGCCACAGTTTCAAAAGTAATCGAAATTTAGCTATTGTTCATGTAAAGATGAATCTGAATGAAAACACTGTTCAAAATTCGAAAAATACTCCAACATAATATACTGGAATTCTAGTATAATATATTGGACTCAAGTATATTATACTGGAGTTCCAGCATAAGTATACTGGAACTCTAGTATATTCTACTGGACTTCCAGCATAATATACAAGAGTTCCGGTATAATATACCGGTCCAGCATAATATGCTGGAAGTTCATACACAGGTGCTCCAATCTCCAGTATATTATGCTGGAACTTTCCGTGTGTTGGAGTTCCAGCATAATATGCTGGAAGTTCATACACAGGTGCTCCAATCTCCAGTATATTATGCTGGAACTTTCCGTGTGTTGGAGTTCCAGCATAATATGCTGGAAGTTCATACACAGGTGCTCCAATCTCCAGTATATTATGCTGGAACTTTCCGTGTGTTGGAGTTCCAGCATAATATGCTGGAAGTTCATACACACGTACACCATTCTCGAGTATATTATGCTGGAACTTTATGTGTTGCAGCAAAATAGTGACTATTTTTCAATGACTTTGCAAACGTTGGCTATTTTGAATGGCCAATCCGAAAACTGGTTAGCCCGTGCTATTTTTACGAAAGCCGAAGTAGTGGCCCTTAACATGTGATCCACTTGGCTGATTTACACAAATGTCCCCTTTTAGGTCATCATTTAAATTTTGCCCCTATTTTTAAAAGTATGCAAATATAGCCCTTGAAATTTTTAAAGAGTTTTTACACGCTTGATCCTTTTTTAACTATTATTTATAAAAACAACATTATTTATTATTTATTCCATAAAGAGCACTTTTTTTCATTAACAACATATAAGTTAACTGACCCACTAATCACAAGAAGTACTTTTTTTATCCATCTTCATTCTCCCTTTACAACATTCATCTTCTTGACTCCATTTTTTGAAAATCTGATGCATATACGAATGCCACCTAAATCAATATGTATTGATTTATATGTCTTTTATACTATGTATATCAAGTATCACTTTAATTCAAAATGTATTTTTATGTATATAATTTTTGTATATTTATTTATGAAGTGCCATCTTATTTTAAGAAGTATTTTTAATGTATATTTCAAATATATTTTATATGTCAAGTGCCATTTTAATTCATGATATATATATATATATATATATATATATATATATATATATNCATTTATATACCATCTTAATTAAATTTAAGATATATTTTTTTATGTATACTTCACATGTCTAAGTGTCATCTTAATTGAAGATGTATTTTTTATGTATATGTTTTGTATATTTTATATGTGTTAATTCAAAGTACATTTTTATATATACGTATTGTATATATTAACGTATATTATTATCGAAGTAAGATCTTTATGTTAAGAAAGTGTGATGACCCAAGGGGTCATTTTATAAAATTAGACTCCGTTCCATGCTAAATAACCATAAAAAGACTAAAATTAAATACCTCAATTTGCGTGCGCAGTCCGGGCGTGAAACAGGAAAGCTTTTATGTGAAAATATGAGAAATAGTAATTTTTAGAATTTAAATTTGATAAAAGTGGACTTTGGTCAACATTTTAAGTAAACGGACTCGGATCCGTGTTCCGACGATCCCGGGAGGTCCGCAGTAAAATATGGGACTCGGGCGTATGTCCGAAAATGAATTCCGAGGTCCCAAGCCTTAGAAATCAATTTTGAAAGAAATTATTTTGCTGAAATGTTCATGAATTAAAGAAAAGAAATAATGCTAAAAATCATTGATATCGGGTCTGTATATTGGTTCAGGAGCCCGGTACAGTTGATATTTAGAGGTTAACTGTGAAATTTGGTGAAAATGGAGTTCTTTTGACGTGATTCGGACATCCGGTTGAGAAGTTATGAACTTTAAGAGTTTTTGATGAAAATGATGAGTTTTGAGGTTTAATTCATAGATTTGCATGTTATTTTCATGATTTTATCGCACGAGCAAGTCCGTATGATATTTTTAGACTTGCGTGCATCATTTGTTTAGAGCCCCGAGGGCTCACGTGAGTTTCAGGTAGGCCACAGGATGTTTTTGCACTTGAAGTAATTGTTGGTTTTAAGTTTTCTGGTGTCCAGGTAATTGCTCTGTGCGATCACATAGGAAAGTCCGTGATAGCACAGAGTAATTTAGAAGGCCTCTTTGGAACCCTGTGCGATCGCAAGGCCTTATCCGCGATAGCACAATGCAGGCTCGGGGGGGGNGCCCAAAGTTCCATACCCTGTGCGATTGCACTCTTTATCCCCCGATCGCACAACCCAATTTTCCTTACCTTGTGCGATCACACATCTTTATCCGTGATCGCACCGTTGCCCAGCCCAGCTAATATAAATACCTGTTAAAGAACGGGCATAACACTTTCTTCTCCAAATTTTAGAAGTTCCAGCCCTAAAAATGATTTTTCTTCAGCAATATTCATCCCCAATTCATAGGTAATCAATTTCAAACCTTTTTCTTTCAATTCCTTACTATTTTTTATCACTTTTAAAAGCAAAAATAAAGGATTTTCATGGTAAAAATCTAGGTTTTGGTTGGAATTAGGGAGTTTTGTAAAAATCGAATTTTTATTTAAGGTCGGATTTCAAAACTAATAGCATATTTGGGTTCGTGGGTGAATGGGTGAACGTTATTTGGTCCGAACCCCGAGTTTAGACCAAGCGGGCCCGGGTCGGGTTTTGACTTTTTTTTTAGAAAACTTAGAAAAAATTATATTTTTCAATAAAGTTAGTTCATTTAGCATTAGTTAATGATATTAAGTTAATTTTGATTAGATTCGAGCAATTTAGAGGTGAATTCAAATGGAAAAGCAATAATTGAGCAGTGAGTGGCCTGCATAATTGAGGTAAGTGTTTGGTCTAACTTTGGCTTGAGGGAATAGGACTCCCCACTTGTTTGCTATGTGAAATGCATGGGCGTGGTGTATAGGTATGGTGACGAGTATCTATGCACCACCCAAATTATCTGTTAAACATGATCCTTTCCCGTTCCCCACTTATTTGATCATTGTCTTAATTGTTATATGTTCATTATTGTTTCTATGACTATTTGACCTGGTTGAATTGTTGTTAGTTATTGTTGTGACTATTTGGAAAGAGTATTGGTTGTTTGAGTTGGTTTCCTGGTGATATAAACATGGTTGAGAGGTTTGGTATTGTTTGTATGAATTAAAGGTATTTATATTTGATATTCCTGTTGGTTTCATGATTGAGAGGTTATTGATGAAGTTATGAGAATAATGCAGTTTATTATTTATAATTGTTGCGATAAAAGTAGTTTGAAAGGCTTAGCCTGAATTTGTGAAATCTTAAATAAATTGATATGATATGTCTGGTGGGAGAGGGTTGCACGCTGCAACAAAGAGTGATAAGGGTGGACATGTGGGATCGGGTTGCACGCCGCAACATGAGTAATAAGGTGAAATTTTAGGGAGGAGCAATAAGGAATGACAGGTGGGAGCGGGTTGCACGCCGCAACAATGAGCGATAAGGGAGGACATTTATATTTTTTTACTGATTTTCAAAGGAAATAAAGATTTGAAAAGCTAAATGTTTATTTTTATTGTTTTGTTTTTTTTTGAAAACAAAGATTTGAAACTTTCTATTTTATATTACTATTTTCACATTTTGGCACTACTTTTATTCAAAGTTAAAATTTGGAATTTTGAAGAGTTATTTGAGAATTGGTTATAGCTGAGTTGATTTATTTTGTTGCAGCACTTATTTACTTATTTGTTTAGACTTTCTGCTGGCTTTATTATTTATTGATGTTATCGATTATATTGTTGAAGCCCGACTTAGCCCCGTCACTACTTCGCCGAGGTTAGGCTCGACACTTACTCAGTACATGGGGTCGGTTGTACTGATACTACACTCTGTGCTCTTTTCAACAGATCCAGGTGCTAGTCAGCAGTAGAGGATTTCAGGACGACCACCCGATTCATTTGGAGACACGAGGTACATCTGTCGGCGTTCGCAGATTCCGAGAGTCTTCTCCTATTTTTACATACACTGTTTTATATCATTCAGAACAGTTACACTATTTCTTTCAGCCATTATTTGTAGTATTCTTTAGTAGTTCGTGAATTGTGACACCAGACTCTAGGGTAGATCTAGATTCATTTATATGATTAGTTTCGTGGATCAGTTTAATTAATTAATTATTTATTTCTCTTTATTATATTGGGAATCATTCATTAAAATCCAATAGACTCAGTTTACTGTAGATTATTTTATTATGTCTAAATGGATAAATAATGGGAAGTAGTTAATCGAATTCTAACATTGGCTTGCCTAGCAAGTGTGGTGTTAGGCGCCATCACGATCCTTAAGGTTGGTAATTTGGGTCGTGACAAGTTGGTATCAAAGCACTAGGTTGCTTAGGTCTCACATTCACGAACAAGCTTAGTAGAGTCTGAAGGATCGGTATGGAGACGTCTGTACTTATCTTTCGGAGGCTATTGAGTTAGGAAACAACTCTTTTTTTTATTTCTACTCTATCATGCGATTCTTGTATCCCAAATACTGATTAGATTCTTCTATTCTCTTGCAGATGGCGAGAACACGTGCTTCATCTTCCGCTGACCAGCATTCCGGTCCTCCAGCAGCAGCAACTCCTACTAGGGACAGAGGCCGAGGCCGCGCCAGAGGCCGAGGCAGGGGCAGGACTCAGCCCGTTGCTCAGGCAACAGCCCCAACTGCGGAACCTTAGATTGATATTGATAAGGGGATTCCGTCTCAGACTGTTCTAGCGGGGCCAGTTCAGGTTCTCGAGGGTTTATTGCCACCCCGGTCCTTCAGGATGCTTTGGTTCGTTTATTGGGCTTGATGGAAAGTCTGGCCCAGACGGGCACATTCCCTGTTGCCGTATCTCAGGCTGGAGGCGGGATCCAGACTCCTGCCACCCACACTCCAGTTCAGAATACTCCTCAGGTTCAGACTCCAGTGATCAATATCGTTGGGGTAATTCAGCCAGTTACAACAATGCTGCACGCTAATGGGGCAGCCATGTCATCAGATGCTTTGCGGAGACTTGACAGGTTCATTAAGCTATTTCATATCCATTTCAGTGGTGCTACTTCATAGGATCCACATGAATATCTGGATAGATGTCATGAGGTGTTGAGTAATATGGGTATTCTGGAGACCAATGGGGTCGACTTTGCAGCCTTTCAGATGAGTACTTCCGCCAAGCAATGGTGGAGAGATTATTTGTTGACTAAGACAACTGGATCCCTTGCTCTGACTTGATCAGTTATCTCATCTCTTTTTGGAGAAGTTCTTACCGGTCACTACTCGAGAGGATAAGCGTCGTCAGTTTGAGCGACTCCAGCAGGGTAACATGACTGTGACTCAGTATGAGAGTCGTTTTGTGGATCTGGCTAGACATGCTATTCTTATATTTCCCATAGAGAGGGAGAGGGTCAGACGATTTATTGATGGCCTTGCTCAGCCCATTAGGTTGCAGATGGCCAAGGAAACAAGGTTCGAGATTTCTCTTCAAGATGCAGCTAATATAGCTAAGAGGGTTGAGTCAGTTCTTGGGATGGGAGGTCAGGGGTCAGACAAAAGACCTCGCTATTCCGGTAGATTCAGCGGTGCCTCGTCTGGGGGCAGAGATACTCGGGGTAGAGGCCAATCTTCTATGCCATTTAATTCAGCACTTCATACGTCCCATGGTGCCTCAGGAGGTCGTGGCTCTTACTTGCCTTATCTTGATCAGTCAGCCCCGATCAGAGCACCTTCTCTCCAGAGTTATTATCGTGGTCAGCCGGTTCGTCAGGGTAAGCCTCAGTATCAGGATGGTTGTTATGAGTGTGGTGAGTATGGACACATTCGGAGATCTTGCCCGAAATTCTTGGGTAATCAGCCTCAGTATCAGAATTCTCATGCCATAGTTCCGGCACCAGCTGCAGCACCACCTGCCCAGCCAGTCAGGGGTAGGGTTCAGGTAGTCAGAGGTAGAGTTCAGAATGTTAGAGGTGGAGGTCATCATGCTAGAGGTGGAGGCTATCCCGCTAGAGGTGGTGGACAACCCGTTAGAGGTGGAGGACCACATGTCAGGGTCCTCCTAATGACGCAGTTCAGGGTGGTGGGGCCCAGCCCCGACTATATGCATTTCCATCCAGGCCTGAGGTAGAGTCCTTCAATGTTGTTATTACAGGTATTATCTCAGTTTGTGATAGATCTACTTCAGTTTTGTTTGATCCGGGGTCTACTTACTCATATGTTTCATCCTATTTTGCCTCATATTTGAATGTGCCCTGTAATTTCTTGAGTGTTCCTGTTTATGTGTCTACACCGGTGGGGGATGCTATTATGGTAGATCGAGTATACCGTTCGTGCGTGGTGGTCATAGAAAGTCTTGAAACTAGTATGGATATTTTACTTCTAGACATGTTAATTTTGACGTTATATTGGGCATGAATTGGTTGTCGCCCTATTATGCCATCTTAGACTGTCACGCCAAGAAAGTTACCTTAGCATTGCCGGGGTTGCCTCGATTAGAATGGAAAGGGACCCCTGGTCATTCTCCCCGCCGGGTAATTTCATATGCCAAGGCTCGCCGCATGGTGGAGAAAGGGTGTTTGGCTTATTTGGCCCCATATTCGTGATTCCGATGCCGATGTTTCTTCTATAGAGTCAGTTCCTATCGTGCGTGAGTTTCCTGAGGTGTTCCCTGCAGACCTGCCGGGTATGCCACCCGACAGGGATATTGATTTTTGTATTGATGTGGCTCCGGGCACTCAGCCCATTTCATTCCTCCATATCGGATGACCCCACCAGAATTGAAAGAACTAAAAGAACAGTTGCAAAACTTGCTAGATAAGGGTTTCATAAGACCCAGTGTCTCGCCTTGGGGTGCACCAGTTTTGTTTGTAAAGAAAAAGGATGGGTCAATGAGAATGTGCATAGACTATAGGCAGCTGAATAAAGTTACTATCAAGAATAAATATCCGTTGCCAAGGACTGATGACCTATTTGATCAACTTCAGGGTACTAGAGTGTTTTCGAAAATTGATTTGAGGTCAGGCTACCATCAAATGAAGATTAGGGCGTCTGATATCCCTAAGACAGCCTTTCGTACGAGGTATGGGCACTATGAATTTTTGGTGATGTCTTTTGGGCTGACTAATGCTCCAGCAGACTTTATGGACTTAATGAATCGGGTTTTCAAGCCCCATCTAGACTCTTTTGTGATCGTGTACATTGTTGACATTCTTATATACTCCCGCAGCCGGGAAGAGCATGAGCAACATATCCGTATAGCGCTCCAGATTTTGAGAGATAATCAGTTGTATGCCAAGTTTTCTAAATGTGAGTTCTGGTTAGGCTCAATAGCCTTTTTGGGTCATATTGTATCAGCTGAGGGTATTCAGGTTGATCCTAAGAAGATAGAGGCAGTCAAGAACTGGCCTAGATCCACCACAGCCACGGAGATTAGGAGTTTCTTGGGTTTGACCGGTTACTACCGTCGTTTTGTGGAGGGTTTTTCATCCATAGCAGCCCCAATGACTAGATTGACTCAGAAAGGTGCCCCATTTAAATGGTCAAATGAGTGGGAGGCGAGCTTTCAGAAGCTCAAGAAAGCCTTGACTTCAGCACCGACGTTGGTGTTACTATCAGATTCGGGTTCTTTCACGGTGTATTGTGATGCTTCTAGAGGTGGCCTTGGAGCAGTGTTGATGCATGACGGCAGGGTGATTGCGTATGCGTCTCGTCAGTTGAAAGTCCATGAGAAGAATTACCTCGTTCATGACTTAGAGTTGGCGGCTATTGTTCATGCTTTCAAAATTTGGAGGCATTATCTTTACGGCGTGCCGTGCGAGATTTTTACTGACCATCGCAACCTCCAGTACTTATTCAAGCAGAAAGATCTAAATTTGAGGCAACGGAAGTGGTTAGAGTTGCTAAAAGATTATGATCTCACTATATTGTATCACCCAGGGAATGCCAATGTGGTGGTTGATGCATTGAGTAGAAAGACGGTGAGTATGGGCAGCCTTGCGTATATTCCGGTTGGTGAGAGACTGTTGGCTTCAGATGTTCAGACTTTGGCTAATCAATTCGTGAGGTTGGATATTTCACCCGGTAGTGTTCTAGCTTGTACAGTCGCTCGGTCTTCTCTAATTGATCGTACCCGAGAGCGGCAGGATGATGACCCACATTTGGCGGTCCTTAGGGACACGGTTGGGCACGGGGATGCCAAGCAGGTTACAGTTGAAGATGATGACGTTTTGAGGATGCAGGGTAGATTGTGTGTGCCTAATGTTGATGGCCTCTGTGAGTTGATCCTTCAGGAGGCTCACAACTCCAAGTATTCTATTCACCCAGGTGCAGCAAAAATGTACCAAGATTTGAAACAACATTATTGGTGGAGAAGGATGAAAAAGGACATTGTGGCTTATGTGGCTCGTTGCTTAAAATGTCAGCAGGTAAAGTATGAGCATCAGAGGCCTGGTGGTTTGCTTCAGCAGATAGAGATTCCTGAGTGGAAGTGGGAGCATATCACTATGGACTTCATTGTTGGGCTTCCACGGACTCAGAGGAAATTCGATGCGATTTGGGTTATTGTGGACATGCTTACTAAGTCAGTACACTTCATTCCTGTGGCCAGTACTTATACTTCAGAGCGGTTGGCTGAGTTGTATATTCGGGAGATTTTTCGCCTTCATGGGGTACCCGTGTCTATCATTTCTGATCGGGGTACGCAGTTTACTTCACACTTTTGGAGGGCAGTTCAGGGTGAGTTGGGTACCCGAGTAGAGTTGAGTACCACATTTCACCCTCAGACTGACGGACAGTCCGAGCGTACCATACAGATATTAGAGGACATGTTTCGCGCTTGTGTTATTGATTTTGGAGGTTCATGGGATCAGTTCTTGTCGTTAGCGGAGTTTGTTTATAATAATAGTTATCAGTAGAGCATTCAAATGGCTCCTTATGAGGCGTTATATGGTACACGGTGCAGATCGCCAGTTGTATGGTTTGAGCCGGGAGAGGCTCGGTTGTTGGGTACATACTTAGTTCAGGAGGCCTTAGATAAGGTCAAGATTATTCAGGAGAGACTCCGTGCAGCTCAGTCTAGGCAAAACAGTTATGCCGATCGTAAGGTTCGTGATGTGGCATTCATGGTTAGAGAGAGAGTATTGCTTCGTGTGTCGCCCATGAAGGGTGTTATGAGATTTGGGAAGAAGGGTAAGTTGATCCCTAGGTATATCGGGCCGTTTGAGATTCTTGATAAAGTGGGGGAGGTAGCTTATAGACTTACATTGCCTCCAGGGTTATCCTCAGTTCATCCGGTATTCCATGCTCCGAAAATATCATGGTGACCCGTCCCACGTGTTAGATTTCATCTCTGTCCAGTTGGACAAAGACTTGACTTATGAGGAGGAGCAAGTAGCTATTTTGGACCGGCAGGTTCGCCAATTGAGATCTAAAAGTTTTCCTTCAATTCGAGTGAAGTGGAGAGGCCAGCCCGTCGAGGCAGCTACTTGGGAGTCTGAGTCAGACATGCAGAGTAGATACCCACACTTGTTCGCCACTTCAGGTAATTTTCAATGTCCGTTCGAGGACGAACATGTGTTTTAGAGGTGGAGATTGTGATGATCCAAGGGGTCATTTTATAAAATTAGACTCCGTTCCATGCTAAATAACCATAAAAAGACTAAAATTAAATACCTCGATTTGCGTGCGTATTCCGGGCGTAAAACCAGAAAGCTTTTATGTGAAAATATGAGAATTAGTGATTTTTAGAATTTAAATTTGATAAAAGTTGACTTTGGTCAACATTTTGAGTAAACGGACCCGAATCTGTGTTCCGACGATCCCGGGAGGTCCGCAATAAAATATGGAACTCGGGCGTATGCCCGAAAATGAATTTCGAGGTCCCAAGCCTTAGAAATCAATTTTTGAAAGAAATTATTTTGCTGAAATATTCATGAATTAAAAAAAGAAATAATGCTAAAAATCATTGATATCGGGTCCGTATTTTAGTTCCGGAGCCCGGTACAACTTTGTTATGATATTTAGAGATTAACTGTGAAATTTGGTGAAAAAAGGAGTTCGTTTGACGTGATTCGGACATCCGGTTGAGAAGTTATGAACTTTAAGAGTTTTTGATGAAAATGATGAGTTTTGAGGTTTAATTCATAGATTTACATGTTATTTTCATGATTTTATCGCACGACCAAGTCCGTATGATATTTTTAGACTTGCGTGCATCATTTGTTTAGAGCCCCGAGGGCTTGGGTGAGTTTCAGGTAGGCCACGAGATGTTTTTGCACTTGAAGTAATTGTTGGTTTTAAGTTTTCTGGTGTCCAGGTAATTGCTCTGTGCGATCGCATCGGAAAGTCCGCGATAGCACAGAGTAAATTTAGAAGGTCTGTTCGGAACCCTGTGTGATCTCAAGGCCTTATCCGCTATCGCAGTGCAAGCTCAAGGGGCCCCAAAATTTGTACTGTGTGATTGCACTCTTTCTCCCGCGATCGCACAACCCAAAGTTCCATACCGTGTGCGATTTCACTCTTTCTCCTACGATCGCACAACTCAATTTTTCTTAACCTGTGCGATCGCACATCTTTATCCGCGATCGCACAGTTGCCCAACCCAACTAATATAAATACATGTTAAAGAACGGGCAAAACACTTTCTTCTCCAAATTTTTGAAGTTCCAGCCCTAAAAACGATTTTTCTTCAGCAATCTTCATCCTCAATTCATAGGTAATCAATTTCAAATCTTGTTCTTTCAATTCCTTACTATTTTGTATCACTTTTAAAGCAAAAACAAAAACAAAGAATTTCATGGTAAAAATCTAGGTTTTGGTTGGAATTAGGGAGTTTTGTAAAAATTAAATTTTCATATCAAATTAAGGTCCGATTTCAAAACTAATAGCATATTTGGGTTCGTGGGCGAATGGGCGAACGTAATTTGGTCCGAACCCCGAGTTTAGACCAAGCGGGCCCGGGGTCGGGTTTTGACTTTTTTTGAAAAAACTTAGGAAAAGTTATATTTTTCAATAAATTTAGTTCCTTTAGCATTAGTTAATGATATTAAGTTAATTTTGATTAGATTCGAGCAATTTAGAGGTGAATTCAAAGGGAAAAGCAATAATTGAGCATTGAGTGGCCTGCAGAATTAAGGTAAGTGTTTGGTCTAACTTTGGCTTGAGGGAATAGGACTCTCCACTTGTTTGCTATGTGAAATGCATGGGCGTGGTGTATAGGTGTGGTGACGAGTATCTATGCACCACCCAAATTTTCAGTTAAACATGATCCTTTCCCGTTCCCCACTTATTTGATCATTGTCTTAACTGTTATATGTTCATTATTGTTTCTATGACTATTTGGCCTGGTTGAATTGTTGTTCGTTATTGTTGTGAATATTTGGAAAGAGTATTGGTTGTTTGAGTTGGTTTCCTGGTGATATAAACATGGTTGAGAGGTTTGGTATTGTTTGTATGAATTAAAGGTATTTATATTTGATATTCCTGTTGGTTTCATAATTGAGATTGTAACGACCCGACCGGTCATTTTGCGTTATCGGACCCCGTTCCCCTAAATGAAACTTCCCATAGTGGGTTTTTATAGTTTATGACTTGCGGGGATTGGTGGTCCGGGATTCGGAGGTGTTTAGAGTGCTATAGGAACAATTGGTTCCTTAAGGTTGGCCTTTAAGGCCAAGTTTGACTTTGGTCAACATTTTGGGTAAACAACCTCGGAAACGAGTTTCGCTGGTTCCGGTAGCTTCGTGTGATGATTTTGGACCTGGGCGTATGCTCGGAATGAGTTTCTGATGACCCGGGAGCGTTTCAGCGCCCGATATTGAAATAAGATGTTCTTAGGTTCCTATTGTGGTTTTGGACGCGTTTTTGTGTTATCGAGGTCCGAACGGAATTCCGAAACCGGGAATAGTTCTGTTATGTCATTTATGACTTGCCTGCAAAATTTGGTGTCATTCGGAGTAGTATAGGTCGCTCGGCGCGTTGTTAGCGAAGTCTAGAAAACTTAAAGTTCTTGTGTCTGGTTCTTAGGTTTCTGAGGTGTGATTTTGAGTTTTAACGTTGTTTTGGGTGTTCTAAAGGCTCGAGCGAGTCCGTATTATGATTTGGGACTTGTGGTATATTTGGATGAGGGCTCGGGTGGGCCCAGGGGCCTCCCGGGCACCCAACGGGGCTGAAAACCAACTAAAATAGCTGCTGGTGCACCTGTTCTGGTGTGACCGCAGGTGCGGTTGCCCAGTCGCAGGTGCGGGACCGCAGGCATCGCAGGTGCGACCCCAGGTGAGGTCCCCCTTTTCTCGCAGGTGCAAACACAGGTCCGCAGGAGCGGAACCGCTGGTGCGGTCATCCCTCCATAGGTGCGACCCCAGCCCCACTCGCTCAGTTTTCGCAGGTGCGAGCCCCAGCTCACAGGCGCGAGACCGCAGGTGCGATCCTCGAGCCGCAGGTGCGGAACCCCTGTAGGCCAGGCAGTGTATTTCCTTTAAAACACGTGATTTCACCCATTTCTTTCATTTTCCACCACCATTAGAGACTTGGGAGCTTGGGGAAAGAGGTTCCACGACCTAACTACTAAAGAGGTAAGTAAGTTCCATTCTAACACTAGTTTCAAACATGAATTACTAGTTAAACTCCCTACTAAATCATTGAAAATCAAGAGTTAGGTAGTAAATTTAGGGTTTTTGAGAAAATGGTGAATTACCCATTTATTTCCATGAATTCAAGTAGAAACCACATAATAACGATCCTTAGGCTATGGGTAAGTGATTCCTTCGAGAGTTTTCGGAATCTGAGCGTGCGGGCCCGGGGTTGAATTTGGGAATTCTTCAAGAATGTTGAATTATTGAATAAATAGTATAATTCCCCTATTTGAGCATGCATTGATATCATTGTACCATATTTGTCTAGTTGCGAGTCCTCGGGTGTAGAGTTCGGAGTTCGGGCGCATCCTTGGTCCGAGGGGTAGATTCGACACGAGGTGAGTCTCCTTTCTAACCTTGTAAGAGGGAATTGTCCCCATAAGTGTTATATATGCTGTGGGTAATTGTTTTGGGGGCTACGTGCGTACAAAGTGATGAGAGTCCGTACATAGCGACTATCATGCTATGTCAGGTAGTTTTAGGGCTCACAACCATGTTTCTATGTGCCTTATATGTATCTTTAGGTGTTCTTTGAGCTGCCTATGATTCGCGATCGAGGGAAGATTTATGATATTCAGTATAAGTGTGTCAGCACTCGAATCACAGGTATGATTCGCGATCGAGGGAAGCTTTATGATATTCAGTATAAGTGTGTCAGCACTCAAATCGTTGGTATGATTCGCGATAGAGGGGAGCTTTATGGTAATTTGGTATAAATGTGTCAGCACCCGAGTCGCAGATATGATTCGCGAGCGGGGGAAGCTTTACGACTATTCAGTGATTAAATATTCCTTCGACTCCGGCCGGTTGTCTTACCCTTGTGTGCGCTTGGCTATTTGGTACTGTTTTCATTGATATTGGCTTGACAGATATTTAGGGGGAAAGGAACGTGTACATTGTTGCTTATTTTCTGTAGTTTTTCCTGGATTTTTGTACTTGATAGGTATCTGCTGCTTACTATCTCACATATCTACTGCATTTCGTTACATCCTGTTTGGTATTATTACCGTTGGACCTTAGTGAGTGTCTACTCGACCTCTCGTCACTACCTCTTCGAGGTTAGGCGGGATACTCACTGGGTACATATATATATATATATTTATGTACTCATGTTGCACTTCTGTACTTAATTGTACAGGTTCTGAAGCTGGTGCTTCTGGTTATCCGACCGGAGCTTGACGTATATTCTGGACCTGACTCCACGGTGAGCTGCCTCCCTTGGCGATTCTCAGCAGTGCTATGGAGTTATCTTTTGTTCATTTCTGTCTACTTCTCTCAGACAGTAGTACAATTTGTATAATCTTTTGTATATCTTACTAGTTCACCTGTTGACTTGTGACACTAGTTCCTGCACGCACATAGTAGACTCTTTATTTTGGGACTGTATATATTGGATCATGATCATTGTGGCTGTAATTACTTAAGTTGGTTAATGTTGCCGCTTTTATTTAAATGATCCAAGCTTAAAACTTTGGGAATATGTGGGGTTGGTATGTCAAATAAGGATAATCTCACTGGTAAACAACTGTTGGCTTGCCTGACTCCGGTGTTGGGCGCCATCACGACCTGTGTTGGATTTTGGGTCGTGACAGAGAGGTTATTGATGAAGTTATGAGAATAATGCAGTTTATTATTTATAATTGTTGCGACAAAAGTATTGTGAAAGGCTTGGCCATAATTTTTGAAATCTTAAATAAATTGATATGATATGTCTGGTGGGAGCGGGTTGCACGCCGCAACAAGGAGTGATAAGGGTGGACAGGTGGGATCGGGTTGCACGCTGCAACAAGTGTAATAAGGGTGATATTTTAGGGAGGATCAATAAGGGAGGACAAGTGGGAGCGTGTTGCACGCCGCAACAAGGAGCGATAAGGGAGGACATTTATATTTTTTTACTGATTTTCAAAGGAAATAAAGATTTGAAAAGCTAAATGTTTATTTTTACTGTTTTATTTTTTTTGAAAAACAAAGATTTGAAACTTTCTATTTTATATTACTATTTTCATATTTTGGCACTACTTTTATTCAAAGTTAAAGTTTGGAATTTTAAAGAGTTATTTGAGAATTGGTTATAGCTGAGTTGATTTATTTTGTTGCAACACTTATTTATTTATTTGTTTAGACTTCCTGCTGGCTTTATTATTTATTGTTGTTATCGATTATATTGTTGAAGCCCGACTTAGCCTCGTCACTACTTCGCCGAGGTTAGGCTCGACACTTACTCAGTACATGGGGTCGGTTGTACTGATACTACACTCTGTGCTCTTTTCAACAGATCCAAGTGCTAGTCAGCAGTAGAGGATTTCAGGACGACCACCCAATTCATTTGGAGACACGAGGTACATCTACCGGCGTTCGCAGATTCCGAGAGTCTTCTCCTATTTTTACATACACTGTTTTATATCATTCAGAACAGTTACACTATTTCTTTCAGCCATTATTTGTAGTATTCTTTAGTAGTTTGTGAATTGTGACACCAGACTCTGGGGTAGTCCTAGATTCATTTATATGATTAGTTTCGTGGCTCAGTTTAATTAATTAATTATTTATTTCTCTTTATTGTATTGGAAACCATTCATTAAAAGTCAATAGACTCACTTTACTGTAGATTATTTTATTATGTCTAAATGGATAAATAATGGAAAGTAGTTAATCGAATTCTAACATTGGCTTGCCTAGCAAGTGTGGTGTTAGGCGCCATCACGATCCTTAAGGTTGAGAATTTGGGTCGTGACAGAAAGGAAGAAAGAAGTAAGAGAAAAACTTAAGGAAGATAATTAAAAAGAAAATGAATGGAACAAATTTAAAAAATATATTGACTTCGGAAGAAAGCAAAACTAAGAAGACGAAGAAAAAGAAGGAAAGCTAAAGATAAAGGGAAAAAAGGCATGATTTTTGTACAAAGAATTATTAACTTTTCATTCAAATTGCTTATGTTTAGAGATTAATAATTAATATTCCTATTTTAATGGAACTTTGTGCTACAAATATAAATATTTTCCTACCATATCTGTAATTTGAATTCTATGCTAAGAATTTATTATATTTCTTTTAAATTGTGACAATTATGTAAAGTCCTCAAATTTTTATCCTTCCGACTAACATTCGATCTGGGTTTAAAGTCTGCTCATATATTATTCAACCTTAGATATAAAACATTAGACTGCCGTGTAGCAAAAACTTTTACAAAAATTTAGATAATAGTCTAATATTTTGACATAAGATTTTTAGTTTGTTCAGAAGTAATATTTAGAATGTAGTCCAAACGGTCTGCAAGGGAAATAAAAAGCATTTTTTGTTATCAATACAATGAACTAAAGTAGTTGTTCATTTGATTCTTACATCACATACATGAATCACTTGTATTCATATGTATCTATTTAATATGTAACTTCATTCTTTGTTTTTGAGTACGAACCTTGTAACTATAAATAGAGTATTTTTTGTTCATGGCTGATTGACTTAAAATAAGAAGAAGAGTTTCCTCCTCCTCTCTACATCTCTTATATATTCTTGTCTCTTCTCTTTTGGTGCTTTATTTTATAATTATAATATTCATTTATAACATGTTATCAGTACGAGTCTCAAATTACAGGTGTTGAGCTGATTTTCTTTCCGACCCAGTCTGGCCGTATTTGAAACTAGAGGCTTCAACATAAGAAATTTAATTTATAATATAATTATAAGCAGACAATGAGGTACATTGCTGACCTTAAGTTATATTTACTTTGATTTTGCTAGCAGAATACAATGCTATCATTAGATGAATTAGGTACGCATACCACATGGTAAATTAATCTTTAATCACATATTTAGCTCAAAAAGCATGACTATAAAGTAACATTAAATAATATGGAATACCGAAGGAATATAATCATTATACACGGCCATGATTATTCAGTCTTATTCACTTCTAATTGAATTGCATGATAGTTTGATATATGCGTATCATTTAACAATGCTTATGAGTTTTCAAGGCAGTGCTTGCGTTTTCCTTTCATAAAAAAGAAAAAAACTTAAATGGGTTAATTTATTTCATAGGTTTTACATATAAGTTATATCGATTTTTATATCACTGCAGAAGGCAGAGTTCTTCAATAACTTGGCTATTCTCTAACATTAGAGACATGTTAACTCCATACATAAAAGTCACCAGAATTTTCATCTTTAATTAAGAGAATTTGAAATTTAGAAAACCATTGTTCACAAAGATATTTTGACAAACACATTGGTCTATGATAAAAGACTTTACACGTGATTAAAATTTTCATTAATCTATGAAAATGCTAGCAATTAATTGAATCTTGATGGTCTTTCATTTTATTAAGGGAGTATGATCATTATATTTATTTGGATGTCAACATTAGATATATCTCCATTAAATTCCAAAGGCATTGATCTGTATTACATGTGTTCATTTCATTGGCAAATATTGATTACATAATTATAATGAACATATGACAATTAGAGTGATAATTAATATTCCTAAAGGCTCATTATGATTAAAAATTTATGCTTATAACGACTAAGTTAAGTGATAATACGTTCAAAGTATTGTTAGTTATGATTGGTTGTTATAATCATTAAAAGTGACAATATTTTCAAATGCTAAATTTATTATTGATGAAGACGTGTAAGGGAACTATTCTCAATGTTACATGCCTCATATTTGCTTTAGAAATAGCAATATTTTGAAAGAAGTGTTCAAACACCATATTCGAGCCATGGTGCATCATGATGATAAGATATTGAGTTTGAGTCTCAACGCATTATGGCTTAATATGCATTTATGAGGGTAAGACATTGGGTTTGAGCCCCAATGCACCATATTAATGATATAATAATAACTGAGGAAAAAAAAAATACTTTTAATGAAGCCTGTCCCGCTAGATCTGCTCCACTCCCTGAAGTAAAGGTGGTAACAATAGATTAAAAGTCTGAAAGAAGACTAAATAAGTATCGGGACTGTATGAATTTACGTGAAAGTGGTAATAGATGAAATAATAATCGTCATTATGATTTTAGTTATGATAGGGGGAATAATAAAGGTTCTCAAATTAAAATTATCCTTCAAAAAAGGTGAAGGTAATATTTACCATGATATGGTATGAAAGGGCATTAGGTACGGGAATATCGTACACCCATTTTGCCAAGTTTTAATCAATTCTCTATCAAAATAAAGGAAAATAAAGGCACATTTAACCTTGCAAAATGATATTGATAAGGGCCATAAAAATAAATATGATAATTGCTAAGGCAACATAATAAGCTAATTGTAACGACCCGATCTGTCGTTATGTAGAACATGCATTATAATTGCTGTTATTGACTTGTCATATGTTGGTTATTTTGTTATTGATGTGTTAGAGTTGATAGAATTGAAATCAAATGGTTGTAGTGAAAGTTCAGTCATTCAGCCTTTAAAAATAGCCTTAAAATGGGGAAAAAGTCAACTGAGAGTTGACTTATTGGTAAACGACCTCAGAATGTTGATTTTATGGCTCAGATAGCTTCGTTAGGTGATTTGGTACTTAGGAGTATGTTCAGAATAATTTTGTGATGTCCACTGTAGAATTATGCTTGAATTGGCGAAAGTTAATTTTTGGAGATTTTTGATCGGCAGTGAAAAATAGGCTATCGGGGTCGTAATGGAATTCCGACAGTTGGAACAGGTTCGTAATGTCATTTTGGATATGTCTGCAAAATTTCAGGTCAATCGGAGTTATTTTGGATAGTTTTGGCATCATTGGTGGATTTTAGAAATATCAAAGTTCTTAGGCTTGAATCCGATGTAAATTTGGTGTTTTGATGTTAGTTTTGGTGTCTTGAGAGTGCAACTAAGTTTGAATGATGTTATGCGCTATGTTGGTAAGTTTGTTTGGGGTCCCGAGGGGCTCGAGATTGATTTCGGGTGGTTAACGGGCATTTTTGGACTTAGAGAATTGCTGGTTTTCTGGTTTTTGTGCAGCGCGGATCTGTGCATCGTGATCGCATGGCAAAGACTGTGATCGCGTAGAACAATCTGAGGGCCATGCAAAATTGTGCATCACAATCGCGTGAATCGGGGTGCAATCGCGTAGGTTTGGAAGAAGGTGAAGTGCGATCGCATGGGTTAGGTCGCCATCACATAGGGTCATGACAGGCGCGTGGGGGTGAGGTCAATTAGTCTTCACGATCGCGTGCGTCTGGTTGCGATCGCGTGGGGTTGAGCTGCTGTGAAGCGCGGTCGCGTGGCTTATGCCGCGATCGCAATGAGTAAAGTGGGAGCTAGGGAATTTTGTTCTTCGAGATCGCGTGAGGACTTTCGCGATCGCAGTGAAGAAATCACTAGGCAGTATATAATTAAACCCTCCGCGACTTAAACCCTTTTTACACCATTGTTGTATGGACAGAGAGCTTTGGGGGCGATTTTTGAAGAGGGAAATCAGTATTCTTCATAGAGGTAAGTGTTTTGATCATTAAAACTCATTTATTGGTGATTATAGAACACAATCTCAACATTTAATTCATGAAAAATCAGTAGAAAAAGGTGGGCTTAGGGCTTGAGATTTTGAGACCTTTAGGGGTCGATTTGAGGGGTCAAACGAACTCCGATTTTAGCATTCTTTATATGTACAGACTCGTGAGATGATGAAGAACAGTTTTGTATAAAAATTTCTGAGTTTCGAGATGCGGGCCCGGGGGTCGGGTTTTGACCAAATTCGAGTTTTTGAGCTAAATTTGATACTTTTTGATTGGAATTCGTTTCTTAAGTACAAATTGATGATAAAAATCTGAACTTGATAGATGCCTTCGAAAGTTGATTCGAGAGGCAAGCGTGTTGCGGAATAGTTTTCGGGCTAGTTTTGAGGTAAGTAATGTCTTTAAATCCTGTCCTGAGGGTATGAAATCCCAGACTATGCACCCTTTCACGGGTTTTGAAATGCAAAGGTTGAATCTTTGGAAACAACTTTCCTATTTAGGCGACTATTGAGTTGCTAAACCGACTTTTAAGCCTACGCTTAACTAGTATTATTTTATTATGATATGATTTGGGTTGTACGCCATGTTTGCGCCTAGTGCCGATCTGTTGACTCCTTGGAGGTTGTGTTTACTATATTTTCCTCACTGATATGCTATGATTTTACACTCAGTCTTTTCCTGATAAATAGTTTTGACACTCAGAGTATTTTGATACTATTTATTGAAAAATAAAATACTATTTTGGGTCGAGAACCCGGTATGTTTATGGCCTAAAGGCAAATTGAGAGTGTCTGACTGAGTGAGGCTTTCAGGCCTTATGAGAGAGGTGAGGAGGATTTCAGGCCTCAGGAGTGTGGTAAGGAGGCTTTCAGGCCTCAGGAGTGTGGTGAGGAGGCTTTCAGGCCTCAGGAGAGTGGTGAGAAGGCTTTGAGGCTTTATGTTATTATTGCGCTTGGGCTGTAGGAGCCCCTCCGGAGTCTGTACACACCCCCAGTGAGAGCCGGTACCGATTGAGTGATGATTGCCCGCGGGGCTGATACTGAGTGATGATTGATACTGAGTGATGATTGATACTGAGCGATGATTGATACTGAGTGATTGAGAGAATTCCTGAGGGTCAACTGTTACAAGAAATGATTTTGGCCCGAGGGGCAGATTTATGATGATTTTACTAAGTTTTCGAACTATGATTTACTCCGTTTTCAAACTGATTTTTACTGAGAGTTTTACTGAGGTATACTGATATTACACTTGCTTCAAAGGATTTCTGGAAACTGATTTCGAACTTATTATTTGATGAATACTACATGGTGACTTGGTGTTTTACTGGTTTGTGGAATTGTGTATCTGTACTGTATGTTTTATAATTATCAGACTATGACTTATTTTCATTACTACTGAGTTGGCGTACTCATAAAGACTCTCTGTGCCTCTGTGCACAGATTCAGGTGACGGTCTAGAGCAGTAGTTGTCCATTGCTTGTAGTTGCAAATTTTACGGGATTTCGAGGTAGCTGTTCAGCGTCCACAGATTCTCCACTTCCCTTCCTTATTATGTTTTTAGCATTTGATTCAGAGAAATATATTACAGTTTTAGTAGAGTTAGATTTATCTATTCTTAGGTGCTCATGACTATTGACTCCAGTCTAGGGAGGTTCTGTTTAGAGTTGTTAGACTATTATTAGGACGTTAAGACTTAATTACATTATTCTATGCTATGGTTGATGCTTATTATTAAATTTTGAACTTTTATAATTGAATAAATGCGTAGGAAGGTGATGGTCGGCTAGCCTAGTTCCACGATAGGCGCCATCAAGGCCTATTAGGATTTGGGGTCGTGACACTTATACTGAGAAATCATAAGGCATATTCAGATGATTATGATACATTCCATAAGTGAATGTGGTCGTATAAAATAAACTCATGAAGACAAATACACTCTTGATTGTTAAAATCTCACAGCTCACCTCTAAAGAGGTTTGGGATAAATAAAGATGATAAATATCATTATGTGGCTGCATGATTATGTCATTGGTCGTATACATATCTTACGTTAAAAATACTTTGTCAAGCCTTATATAAAACTATTAGAAAGGCAAAAGTAAAGCAAGAAAAATATCTTGCTTATAATGATTTTGACCATGACAATAATAATAATGACTTTCTCTTTGAAGGACATGTTTTTCCATATGTATAGTAACACAAATGAATAGAAATATTATCCGTTTTTCACGCGGCTTGTCCTACACTAGTATTAGTGTAGTCGAATCACATATCATAGAAAACAAAGGGTTTGCTAATGATTTTATTATTTGGCATTACTGGTTGGACCATCCCAGTTATAATATATTTTGCGCAAAATAATTGAGAATTCAGATGATCATTCATTGAATAACTAGAAGATTCTTCAAGCTAAAAAATTCTCTTGTGCTGCATGTTCTCAATGCAAACTGAAAGTGGGGTTGAATCCCCTGCATTTTTGGAACATATACAGGATGATATATGTGGACCTAAAATTCTCCATGTGGATTATTCAGATATTATACGATTTTTATAAATACATCTATAAGATGGTCACATGTGTGCTTGTTATCAACCCATAATTTGGGCTTTTGCGGGGTTATTACTCAATTAATAAGCTAAGAGCACAGTTTTCAAATTATACAATTAAGACACTCTATCTTGATAATGCTGGTGAATTACGTTCCTGGCCTTTAATGATTATTTTATATTAACCGGGATAATAATTGAACATCCGATTGCGTATGTTCATACTAAAAATGGTCTAGCAGAATCATTAATCAAACACCACCAATTAATTATTAAAACCAATATTTACGAGAATAAAAGTTCTCATCTCGGTATGTGGTCATACTATTTTGCATGCAGCAAATCTTGTGTGGATCAGGCCGCAAGTTATCATAAAATTTCTCCATTAAAATTGGCTTATGATCGGAAGCCAAATACTTCTCATCTTTTAGAATATTTGAATGTGTAGTGTATATTACAATTGCTCTACCACAATGCGCAAAGATGATTCCTCGAAGAAGATTGGATATATATTGGTATACCCTACATTATGGGAGAAAATAAGCAGGTGGATAAAGACATAAATTGAAATGCATCATCTCCGAGATATCAATTAAAGTTCTCATCAGGGGGAGCAATACGTGTTGTACTCTTTTTTCTTTAATTAAGGTTTTATCCCAATTGGGTTTTCCTAGTAAGGTTTTTAATAGGACAATTCTCCATGCGTATAACAAGATGTGTGTGCTTTTTTTCCTTCACTAGATTTTTTCCATTGGGTTTTTCCTAGTACGATTTTAACGAGGCGCATTATCTTTTAAATGGACATCCAAGGGGGAGTGTTATAAATACAATGAACTAAAGTGGTTGTCCATTTAATTCTTACATCACATATATGAATCACTTGTATTCATATGTATCTATTTAATATGTAACTTCATTATTTGTTTTTGAGATGAACCTTTGTAACTATAAATATAGCACTTTTGGCTCATGGCTGATTGACTTAAAATAAGAATGAAGAGTTCCCTCATCCTCTCTACATCTCGTATCTATTCTTGTCTCTTCTCTTTTGGTGCTTTAGTTTATAATTATAATATTCATTTATAACATTTTTATCCACTTGAAGAATCATACACTTGCTTGTTGGGGTGTTCAAGAAAAACATATACTTTAGCTTGTTTTTATTTAATCCACTGTGGCCTATTTCAATAATAAAAAAAAAAAGGTTGCCCATGCATATCCATGGTATTCCCTTGAAATGTAAAAGTTTATAAGACTAAATGTTCTAAAAAATTCTATTTTGTTGACTATATTTTACTATACACGATAAAATCAAATATTTAAATGTAACAAAATGAAATCTCAGTATGTATTTATGGTAGATTAAACGAAATGAATTAATATTTGGAGGGTTATTTATCATTTGAGCTGTTTTATTTTATCTATTATTAGTATTCGTATTGTTATTTTACTTATTTCATGCATGATGTCATACATAAATTTAAACATGATTAATGCATGTAATTATGTAGAAGAAAATCCAGACCCTAACTGCTTGTTTGGACGGTTGTTAGATGTTGTATTGTACCACATTGTTGTTTTAAATACAATATTTGTTTTGATTGTTACTTGAATTTTATTGTATTATATCGTTAAATCCATCGTTACGGAACGACGAAAAGTGTCACTTCATAGAACGACCGATTTAGTGTGGTCGCATCGCTCCCTTTTTTTTTTTTTTCTCATCTTGCCCTTTCATATTATTAAATAATACTAGTTTTAAGTGTATATGTGTTGCACGTGTGTGTAGTGTCAATCAATTAAAAATATACATTTAAAGTTAATGTAACATTAGTTTCAATAGTAAAAATAAATATTATTACACTGACACAATAACTAAATCAATATCTTTTAGTTATATTATTACACTGATACAATAACTAAATCAATATATGTGTGTGTGTTAAGTTGTATCTCACATGACATATCATTATGAATACATTTTATCGTCTACTATTTTATTCTTATTTATTCAAATTTGTATTTTAACAAATTTTTTTCTTAATATTATATTATAATCGATTTTGCTCTATTTTTGGGTTTCTTTTACCCCTGATAATATTTCATAAAAATAAATTTATGTACTTCAATTATTTTGTCAACCTGAAAAATATTTTAACTTATATGATGAATTTGAAAAAGGAATAAAATTGAATTATTTTGCTAATTAGTTCATTTGAATATTTTTTTTAATTAGTTAATTCAACCGCTTAATCATTTATTCTCATCATTAAAGAAAATAATTATTTTTTGAGGATTCAAATTCCTAATGTCAGCTCAAATAAAAAATTTGATATTTAATAATAATTATACTTCTATCCACAACAAAATCTGTTTTCAAATGGTAAAAATTAAACTTTTTCACCTTCAGTTTGTCGAAGCATTAATGTCATAGAATTACTATATTAATTTATATCTAAGCAGAAAAAATGATCAAAGAAATAAAACGAATAACATGTTCAATCTCACATGACTACTCATAGCATTTAAAAGGGGCATTGTCGAATCGGGATGTAACGACTCGGCCGGTCGTTTCGAGAGTTATAGCCCCATTCTCATATTTCTACTTCTTTTTGTGTTATTCAGTTGTATTGTATTGTATCGGATTGGTTGGTTCGGGTCCGTAATGGTTTCGAGGTGGAATGAGACACTTAGTCTCCTATTTAGAAGCTTAAGTTGGAAAAATCAACCGGATGTTGACTTATGTGTAAATGATCTCGGATTTAAATTTGTATAGTTCGATTAGCTCCGTTAGGTGATTTTGAACTTAGGAGCACATCCGGAATGTAATTTGGAGGTCCGTGGTTGAATTAGGCTTGAATTGGCGAAAGTTAAAAATTTTGCGATTTTGGTCGACAGTGAAAAATTAGATATCGAGGTCAGAATGAAATTCCGGAAGTTGGAGAAGTTTTGTAGTGTCATTTGTGACGTGTGTGCAAAATTTGAGGTTATTCGGACGTGGTTTGGTAAGTTTCGACGTCGTTTGCGAAATTTTGAAGTTTAGAGGTTCTTAGGCTTGAATTCAAGGGTAATTTGGTATTTTGATATTGTTTTGGGTGATTCGAACGTCCGAATAAGTTCGTATGATGATATATGACTTGTTATTATGGTTGGTTGAGGTTCCGAGGGCCTCAGGTGTGTTTCGGGAGGTTAACAGATCAAGTTTAAAGTTGGAAAAATTGCTGAAGTTGGCTGTTGCTGGTGTCATCGCACCTGCGAGGGTTTGGCCGCAGGTTTCAGTGGGGGAGCCGCCGATGCGGAATTGGAAGGCCAAGGTTGGGAGCGCATGTGCGAAGGTTTTGGCCGCATATGCGAGCCCGCAGGTGCGAGACATGGGGCGTAGTTGCAGAACTCGAGGATTTAAGTGGTTCTCGCAGGTGCAAGATTTTTGACCGCAGGTGCGGTACCGCAGGCGCAGAAATGAGGCCTCCGGTGCGAAAAGCCTGGGCAAAAAGTATAAATAGTACACTTTGCAAATTTTAGTCCATTTTCCACCTTTTGCAGTCGATTTTGGAGCTTGGGAGTGATTTGAAGAGAGATTCAAGGGGTTTTCATTAAGGTGAGTTGCTTGAGATCTAATTGTCGTATCTATGGTGATTTTCCGTTGTTTAATCATTTAATTAGTGGAAATTAGGGGTGAAATGAGGAGTTAGGTCTTGGGATTTTGGAGATTTTGATGTGAAGATTTGAGGGACCAAACGGTGTCAGATTTTGATAAATTTCATATGTATGGACTCGTGAGTGAATGGACTTTCATGTTTTGTAAGTTTTGTCGAATTTTGAGACGTGGGCCCGGGGGCCGGGTTTGAACCAATTTCGAGGTTTTGGTCTAATTTTGTAGTTTTCTTGTGGAATTCATTTTCTTTGCGTATATTGAGGGTATTGTACTGGTTGTGAATAGATTCGGAGTATTTGGAGGCCGAATAGAGAGGAAAGAGTAGGATTTAGCTTGGCTTGGCTTGAGATAAGTAACGCTTCCAAAATTGGTTATGAGGGTTCGAAACCCGAACTATGTGTTATGTGATTAGTATTGAGGTGATGCACGCGCCAAGTGGCAGCTGTGTGAGTGTGCACCGTGAGAATTGTGGCTTGGACGATTCCATGGCACTGTTAAATGACTCTATCCTGTAAATATACATGTTTCGTCATGTGATGAACCCGTTGAGCTGTAAACCATGCTAGATATCATGTTTTAGGCTATGTGCCGGTATTATGGACCCTCAACGGTCATTTATTGCTGCCATCTTATTAATTTCATTTATTATTTCATACTCAATCATGATCATGCATCTTTCTATCATATCTCAGTCTCGGTAATTTATTGATTTATCATATCATTTGTCCGGGTTGTTTCATGACATTGAGCCCGTGGTGAAACTGGAGAGGTTGATGACTGACTGAGGCCGAGGGCCTGTTATGAGTGACAGTTACGGAATCGGGTTGCACGCCGCAACAATTATATTGATGATTTTGATAGCGTTTGGGCTGTAGGAGCCCCTCTGGAGTCTGTAACACACCCCTAGTGAGCGCGAATGATATTATTGAGGGATGAATTTCACTGGACATGGATTTGTCCGAAGTACTTGATACCGGGAGATGAATTTCTCCACAGGGTTGGACTGCCTTTCTGTCCTCGGTACTGGGTGACTATCAGTCAGCGTTGCATATATATTCGGGGATGGATTTCCTTGGGCCGACTGGCCATATACAGTACCGAGTGGTTGAACACTTGAGAGAGTGGGAGCATATGGTGAATTTCATACAATCGATGCATCAACATGTAGAGTATACTGAGTTACATACCATGTATAGTTCAGATCTGCACTTACTTTACTGACTTACACTATATATTTGAAGTGAAATCATGCCTACGGTTCTGCGCATTTAGTTCCTTATATACTGTTGAGGTTGAGTTCGCCATTATCTTCCATAGTTTGGAACTATTACTTACTGAGTTGGTGTACTCACGTTACTCCCTGCACCTTGTGTGCAGATCCAGGCACTTCTGGACATGGCGGCGGCTGTTGATTCTCTACGTTGGAGTTTGGGGACTATTGAGGTAGCTGCATCACATTCGCGGACCTCGATCTTCTCTTTCTCAGTTTATTTTACTTTGTTGTTTAAGTTTATAGACATTTGTGGACTATGTCCAGTACTTTTAGACGCTCATGTACTCAGTGACACCCCGATTTTGGGACAGTTGTATCGCATTTTCGATAACTTGTATTTTAAATGGGCTTTTATTTATGCTTACTCATTTTGCTGTTAAAAATTTAAAGTATATTTTTTTTATGAAATTGAAAGAAAATGTTGGATTTAGGCTTGCTTAATTTTTCGATAGGCGCCGTCACGACCTGATAGATTTTTGGTCGTGACACGCGATAAAGAACAAAGCAAAATATTTTTCTTTCTTCAATCTATTTTATTCTTTTTTAATTTAATATTATTGTTCGCCTAAAATTTAGCATTGAGCTAAAAACCTACAATTAGAGACAATTCATACAACATAAACTTTGGTGTATCTTGTCATAATTTAAGATTAATATTTATAAAAGATAAAATTTTAATGATTTTAAAGTTCCAAATATAAGGATTTCTACTTACTTCAAACAAGGAAAAGATTTTATGACTAAATATTTTAATTTATTTTATCTTCTAAATATGAGACAAAATAAATAAAATTATAATTTTATCTAATATAAAAGCTATTTCTAAAAGATAGAGAAAATGAACGTAAATTCACTAAAGAGTTTTTAAATATGAAATTCACGTGATCACATTATTGTAGAGGAATGCCTCACGAGTTCTTCAAAGATGCCTTTTTTTTTTTACTTAGTAAGCATTGAAAGATTTAGAAAATTTAGTAACATAAAAAGAATTTTAACCATGCTACATAATCAAATAACCCCCCAAAAAGATAAAAATCTTAATTGATTCTAAAGATTTTATGACTAATAAGGAACGATTTGATAAGATATGTTCCTAGTGTAAATTGTTCATGGTATGAAATTTAATACTCCTCCTAATCTTAAAAGGATAAATTTAGTACTCCTAACTATAATTAGAGTAGAAGGTGACGATTAGTACTCCTACAATATGAAAAAAATACTACCATGAAGCTTTCTTAGTTTGAATTAGTTTGTACTAATTTTATTAACCAAAAAAAAAAAAAAACTCTTTTTCTTGTATAAATTGAAAGTGCTTGAAATTTTAGAATTAAAAGAAAATTAAAATCAAAACTTTAAATATAAAGGGAATAATTAAATAACTATTCCTAAATAGTAGGGAGTTATCATTCTTAAATATTAGAAAAAAAATAATCAAATGAGTATTTTATACAATATGGCCTATATTTTAAAAGGGTAAAAAAAACAAACGATATTTCGTTAAGAGCACTTGTGTGTGCACTTTGCGCGTGTGCCTATATCAATGAGTATATAATTAAAAAATTTAGATAAATATTATTAAGTTATAAAATAAAAATAAAAAAATTATAAGTTTTTGAAATTGATTAATGTTTATCATGGTTAGCCAGATCAACGCAGGAACTATTGCAGTCATTTACAAAGGACGTACTCTAACTTTGGTTTGTATTGAGCTTGTCACCTATCTCTCAACAAGAATAGATGATATCTCCAAATTTAAATTTCCCGCCTTTGTCCAAAATTATTTTTTTATAGCATCTTTTTTCTCTTACTATTAAATTTTTTATCAACTTTTTCTTCACGTATTAAAGTTCCAAAAAAGGTGTTTTTTCCTTTCAAAATAGGCATATTCACTTTTGTATTTTTGCTCAAGTAATATTGCAACGAATTTTAAAATGTTAGCACTAATAATAATATTTTAAAAAATTTAAATAAATTATATATTTACAAAGCAAAAGGCATATAGTTTGAGAATCTAAGTATCTTTGAATATCAAAGGAGTGTCGACTGATATAATTACTAACTTAAGTAACAATTGGTTTTTATTTATTCTTTGCGGACTTTATCATTTTTATTAAACGATAAAGTTTAATTGATTTAAAATCCTAAATACATATCAGGGGAAACTATGTCCTTTTATTCGAGAATGCACAAATAACATAAATAATTAATTTGCAGCTAAACTGTGCGAATAAAAAATAAATAGGCTTAAAGTCCTAAATTTTGCAAAAGAACAAACAACAAAAATGATCGTGAGTGATGTAAGTAGCCAACCATGAAGGTTTAAAAAAGAAAAAAGAAACATTTGTGTAGTGGATGATCAATCTGCAAAAGAATTTAATAAATTAAATTGCAAAAGTTGATTTAAAGTCTTGTAACACCCCTGGAATTTTTTTTTTAAAGTGTTTTAAGACCATTAAGAAGATTGGCGGGTGCTAATTAAATCAATTCAGGTATGAACAAGACAGGTAATTTGAATGATATCAATTCATCATGATAATATATGTATGAGGTGCATTAAAAATGGTTTAGGGTCTAAGAAGAGACCTAAGGCTAATGGTTTAGGGTCTAAGAAGAGTCCTAAGGCTAAGTCAAGTTGAAAATTATATGATGAGATAAAGTTTCAAGTGAGTTTGCACAAGATCTAACTTCAAACGAGCATAACTCTCAATATATGAAGAGTTATATGGTGTATAACCTATCAAGTTAAAGCTCTTTGAGTCTAGTTTTAAATGCATCAAATCGTTTGTCAATTAGAGATTTTTACAAGAAGTGATGACCTTTTTACTAAATGGTGTAAGAACAGCTATGTGAATCTTGCATAGCCTACGCACCATTGCGTAGGCAAAATCAACATGGAAGTGAAGGGGAGGGTTAAGCTCCGCAGCCAATCTGCGTAGGCTACGCAGCCAGCCTATGCAACTCATTTTCTATAAAATAGGGGAGGTTCGGGGAGAGAGAAAAAGATAACATTTTTAGGCTAAGTTTTGGATTCTAGAGAGAAGGTGGAGCATCCTCAACCCAAATACACATCAAAGGTGAGTTTTATGATATTTTTATAATGTATTAAAACTAGTTAATGGTAGTATTAACATCTACATGGATTGAAATTCATATGAATTTTCTCTAATCTTCAAGAATCATTCAAAAGGATTTAAGTTAGGGTTTGATCTACAAGAGGTAAATTTCCCACCCTACACTTCAATACAACTAGGGATTAAGTATTTGAAATATATTGTGAAGTAGAAAGTACCAATTGGTTGAAGAATTATGCTAGTCCTTGAAATGGGTATTGTAAGTTAGGGTTCTTGAATGGAGAAGATGATGAATAGTGTATTTTTGAATCTTGTTAGGATGGTTGGTGATTCTAGTGCTTCAATAACTTATTAATGATTAATTATTGAATCATATAACCTATATTGGGGCTTAAAGGCCAAGGATGAAATCTATTAAGGATAAAAAAGGATATGTATGGGCGAATTGGGCTTGTTGAAGACTTTAAAATTGAAAATTTGAGGGTCGAGTTTGATTTGGGGATTTGAGGAACCAAATAAGGCCGGATTTTGATAAATTTGGTATGGTTGGATTCGTGAGTGAATGTGTTTTCTAGTTTTATAATTTTTTTCAGATTTCGAGATGTGGGCCCGGGGGCCGGGTTTGAGCCGATTTCGGAATGTTGGTATAATTTGATAGTTTTTCTTGTGGAATTCATTCCATTAGCGTATATTGTAGTATACTTATTGTGAATAGATTCGGAGCATGTGGAGTCTGAGTCGAGAGACAAGAGCATCGCGTGGTAGAGATTTGACCGGTTTGAGGTAAGTAATGATTGTAAAACTAGTCCTGAGGGTATGAAACCTCGGATTTCACATTGTTTTACTATTTTGAGGTGACGCACATGCTAGGTGACGAGTGTGTGGGCGTGCCCCATTGGGGATTGTGACTTGTTCCATCCCGTAGCAACTATAAATTTGCGTATTTGACTTAAATTATATGATATTATGTGTTTTAGAAAGAATTTCCTATAAATTGGGCTGAATGCCATATTTGGGCCTTGTGCCAGAGCTGTTTGGACCCTTAGGGACCTTTTCTGATTATCCTCTCACTGTATTGATTTAAGATCTATACTCAGCCATGTTATGTTTACTGATTTCATAACTCAGTCTTTATTACCCCATTTTGATGCATATAAAATGTTATTTTGAGCTGAGCACCCTGTTTTTACTGATAGTCCGAGTGGCTTGAGAGGTTTATGACTGAGTGAGGCCGAGGGCCTATTTTTGTGAGGATATTTATGGGATCGGGCTGCACGCCGCATCATGTTGTTACTGATTCATGATTTTGTGAGGTCGAGGGCCTGATTGATTTATGCCACGAGGTGGCTTGTTATGAGGTCGAGGGCCTGATTGATTTATGCCACGAAGTGGCTTGTTATAGCGCTTGGGCTGTAGGAGCCCCTTCGGAGTCAGTACACCCTCGTGAACGCGGGTACCCTGAGTGAGTGATATGATGTTTTACCCGAGGGGTTGTTCTTGATTCATGTTGTGCCCCAGGGGCATTTTACGAGTGATTGTGAGGTATGCCTGAGGGGCTGTATATGAGTGAAAGTGATGTTTACCCGAGGGGCTGTTCTTGATTCATGTTTGCCCCAGGGGCTGTATACGAGTGATGTTTGCCCGAAGGACTGTTTATGATTTATGTTTCCTGTGGGGCTGTACACGAGTGAGTTTTGCCCGAGGGGATTATTATGTTTTCATCATTTTTTTCACTCACTGTTTTATCACTTCATTTGAAAACTTTTGAAAGATGTTTTAAATGGTTTTACTGAAACTGGGTTTAAATGAGCTGAGTTGATTCAAAACCCTGATTTTAAAAGCCTGATGTGTTCTACTAAGATTTCATGATATGAACTGTATATGTTTTATTGCTTGTCACTACTGCTCAGTCTTTATTTACTTTTATTACTTACTGAGTTGGCGTACTCACATTACTCCCTGCACCTTGTGTGCAGATCTAGGGGTCGCTGGATGTGCTAGTAAGTGTTGATTTCATCCGTCGTGGATCTGTTGGAGTTAGCAAGATAGCTGCATGGAGATCACAACCCTGCTCTTCTCCCTCCTATCTTCATATAGATGTTGTTAGTCGGTTTCCATATTGTATTGGTCGTAGTATTATTGGACAGTTCTTAGTAGATGCTCATGACACCCCAATATCGGGTTTTCTTTCCGCACTATTGTTTTGATTTAAACACTTTATGCAGGTTTATTGTTAAGTAGCTTTAATTTTATTTTAAGAATGAAAATATTGATTGGTTTTGGTAATGTGTCGGCTTGCCTAGTACTACGATAGACGTCATCACGACAGGGTAGTTTGGGTCGTGACAAGTTGGTATCAGAGCCTAGGTTACATAGGTCTCACAAGTCATGCGCCAGTTTAGTAGAGTCTTGCGGATCGAGGTAGATACGTCCGTACTTATCTTCGAGAGACTGCCGAACCCTTAGGAAAAATTTCACTTGTATCCTATCGTGCGGAATTGATTCAGCTTGAAACATAACTCTTTGAATTCCTTTCACGCATTCGTGTGCTCATGTGAACACTCAGTATCGGCTGTGTATCGCTAGCTTGTGATTCCATGAACGAGGTTCAAGACGAGTATTCTGTGTTTTGTTGGTGGGCCAATCTGAAGGACTTGAGGCTTTAGTTATACCACAACTTAATCTTAGTAGTTTTTCATGTGAGAACTTGTGTGTTTGGACTTATGCATCGGTAGTATCCCTATGAATGGAAATTATGGCTCAATGAGTGGTTAAATGGCCATATGATTAGTATGATGTGACAACGGGATGTGTTCATATGGTTTGAATGTGATGAGAAGAGTTTCTCGGGATGTAAAAATAGGGGTTGGGTGTGTGATTTTCGTCTTGATTTGATTTATAGTCTCAAGTTAAGAGAGTATTAGAGGATATTTCACATTGTTAAATTGTCGAAAAAATTAAATTCTCATGTCTTGTTAATGAGTTTGGACTTAGAAGGATTAAGTGATTGCGTAGTAATTGTGGTTGCGCAAGGGTATAACAAGATGCCAATTTGAGGCTAGACATGTGGGTTATCTCCTGCGGAATAATCTACGTAGGCGTGTTCCTTATAATGTTGAGTAGAGAGTTTCTTTTCTACTAACAGGGCGTATGTGTAATTTGAATCTGGTTGAGAAAGTTGGCTTGATTATCATGAGAATGAAGGCGAGCTTAGTAGTTGAATTGAGGTATTCTATGGTTTGTGTTACCTGAGCTTGTGAAGAACTTTAGTTGAACTGGCTGCAGTAATATGGCAGTAATAGAGTATGGATATTGTGAGTTATGGAATGTTTTGTTCTATGGCTTTGAGCCAAGTAGGGGAGCCTGCTATTGGCAATTCAATTTCATAGTTATATGTTAAATTTTAGTTTTGGTCTGGGGCATACTTGTGGGTTAGTTATGACTTGCAGAGGTGGAGATCGAGGATGACTCGGGCAAGGAAATTCCTAGATACAGGTTACATTGCACTTTATGAAAATATATAAATTATGGAATGATTAAGTTGTTAGTTTGAAGGATGTAGTGCACACAGAGTATGAATTGATTGGTCGTGTTAAGGCAAGGTTACTTCTTTGAGTGTTGATTGTGCTAAATGAGCACGTGTCTTTCAGCCTGTTTGGGCGGAGCAAATTAGATTTGAGCATAGTGAATGTCTCTCGAGAGGGTTCTAATGGATTCAAAATGTATATGTGGCAATATTATTGGGTTTGATGACCTGCGTGGCTTGGTCGAATTAGAGGAATTTAGTTCTGATAGCTTGATTAGGTGCAAATGGATTTCAAGGTGTTCTTGATGGTTTCTACCATGGTTTGAACTAGATATTTTCTACCGGTGTGGGGAACATGTTGTTTATTGTGATTTTCTCCTGGAAGGAAGCAAGAGGAAGGTTTCTAACTAACCGGGTATGTAAATTACTGGTAACTCAAAGTTGATAATGAGATTCTTGTGCTTGTCACATGATGGCATGATAGATGTACTGTGTTGTGCGGGATTAAGATTTACATGTACAAGGTGGCAGTTCATTCTTGAAGGGAAGGTCACGAATTTTGGACATAATGGTCAATTTCAGATGTTTAGATGAATGTTATAGCTGCTCAGTAATCCTTGAGAAAGGTGCATTTTTCAGTAGGCGCATTGTGTTTTGACGTATAGATGTTCATTGGTACTCACTGTTGATAGACTGCTGATATTTAAATTATTGATATGTGGCACAAAATAAGTATAAAGGTATTCCTCGTGGGATGATCCTGCATGAAAGATGTGTTCGTCATTCGAGTGCTGGAGTTGGGATCAGTTATGGTGGTTCATGTGTTCTATGAATTTAAGACTAGGTAGTTACTATTTCTACGTTAGCCTGCCGATTTGAGTTATGATAGCACACTTTGCACATGCCTACTCTGTGGCGTGTCATTTATACCAGTTGAGGAGTATGTGAATCTTATTTCATTATCATGTACATGTGCACTTATTTGATTGCTCCCGTATGATATACTTGGACTGAAGGCCTGTGAACATGCCATGTGGATTATGTTATTGGAACGAGAGTTGTCTGTGCAGATCTATGTACTGATATTATTGGCACGTGAGTTATCCATGCGGGTCCAGATATTGATTCTAAAGCATGTGAGTTATCCGTGCGGGTGATGTTAATGTGAGCTCTGGGAGAGCTGGATACCATTATTAGATTCGAGTGTCTTGGTTATACTAAGTGATATGAGCTCATAACATTGTGGTTCTGGTGGTTCTTGTTGAACCTGCAAAAAAAATGGCTATTCTTTTAGATATTTTCCATTTTTGAGTACACAGATTCCGCAGTTTATGGCTTGAATTATATTGGTGTGGCATATGTGTTTAGTTGTGTTTGATAAAATAAGGTCATTGGACCTAGAACGGGTACTATCAAGTTTGATTACGACGTGTTTGGGAGAATAATTTAGAATTTGGCTTAAATAATTGGCTATGGTACTTGTTGAACGCATGAAGCTCCATGACCTGTTGATTTGGTTAGTGGTTGTGAGTTCCCGTATGTTCCTTTCATTACCGGTAGTGTACGAAGGTTTTGGAACAAGGTTCTGTTGAATGTGGGGTTTCCTACTAGTACTTGGTTGGTTTGAGTAGTTACGGTGATCGAGAATGGTGTTGCGAGTATACGAGTTGTGTTTTATGTTATGCGATTATATATGGGATTATTGTTATGGCTTGACACAACTTGTTCAGACTTATACAGTGTGTGGATGTGAGATTCGGGTCTTGAAAAGAATTCTGGATGTTAGAATTTGGGCTCCAAGGTTTTTGGGCTAAGGTTAAAGTAATGATCATCAATTGTGTTGTGTTGTCACGCCTATATGGAATAGGGTGACGTGGGATCACCTCTGGGTATGTGTGTGGTAAGTTGGAATAGTGATTCGAAGGTTTAGGAACAACCCTTAGCACGCAGTTTACATCACAATTTTGGAGGGCAGTACAACGAGAATTAGGTACACAAGTTCAACTGAGTACAACATTTCACCCTCAGATGGACGAACAGTCCGAGCACACTATTCAAATATTTGAGTATATGTTACGTGCTTGTGTCATTGATTTTGGAGGTTCTTGGGATAAATTTCTGCCACTGGCAGAGTTTGCTTACAATAACAACTACCAATCGAGCATTGAGATGGCTCCGTATGAGGCTTTATATGGGAGACGGTGTCGGTATCCAGTGGGTTAGTTAGAGTCGGGTGAGACTAGGTTATTGGGTATTGATTTGGTTCAGGATGCTTTGGAGAAGGTTAAATTGATTCAGGAGCGGCTTCACACGGCGCAGTCTAGACAGAAGAGTTATGCCCACCGGAAGGTCCGTGATGTTGCTTACATTGGTTGGGGAAAAGGTTCTGCTCAAGATTTCAACCATGAAGGGTGTGTTGAGGTTCGGGAAGAAGGGTAAGTTGAGACTTCGGTATATTGGGCCTTTTGAAATACTTAAGAAGATTTGGAGAGGTGGCTTATGTACTTGCATTGTCGCCTAGTCTATCAGGTGTTCATCTAGTATTCCATGTATCCATGCTCCGAAAGTATGTCAGGGATCTGTCTCATATTATGGATTTCAGTACAGTGCATGTGGACTGTAATTTGACTTATGATGTGGAGTCGGTGGCCATTTTAGACCGACAGGTTCGAAAGTTGAGAAATAAAGAAATTGCCTCCGTGAAAGTGTTATGGCGAAAGCAACGGGTTAAAGAGGCCACTTGGGAAGCCGAAGAGGAAATGAAGAAGAAGTACCATCATTTGTTTGAATAGTCATGTATTTATAAGTTGTGTTCTACGAAAATGCTAAGAGTTACTTTATTGAATTATGTATCAACTGTATAGCTGATGTTAAAGGTGTTCCTTTTTGGTAGTATACTACTCGTGAGGCCACGATTGGCATTCTTTTTAATGTTATGTTATGTCGTTGGTTCATGAATATGTTGTTAGGACTGGTTTTGGTGATTGTTTGGTTGGTGGTTAGGTTAATTGCAGAGCACACTCTATCGAAATTTTTGAAAAATTTGGGAGTTAGCCAAATTTTGGGGCCTTAAGAAAGCTGAAATGTTGGAAGAATATCTAAGATCTATACGAATTCAAAAATAATTAGAGATGATGGTTAAGGTGAAAAGAGGATAATGTTGTGCCTAATAATGACTTGTAAAACATTCGAGGATGAATGTTCTTAAGTGGGGGAGAATGTAACACCCCGGGATTTTTTTTTTTTAAGTGTTTTAAGACCATTAAGAAGATTGACGGGTGCTAATTATATCAATTCGGGTATGAACAAGACTAGTAATTTGAATGATATCAATTGATCATGATAACATTTTTAGGGTCTAAGAAGAGCCCTAAGTCTAAGTCAAGCTGAAAATTATATGATGGGATAAAGTTTCAAGTGAGTTTGCACAAGACCTAACTTCAAACGAGAATAAATCTCAATATATGAAAAGTTCTATGGTGTATAACCTATCAAATTAAAGCTCTTTGAGTCTAGTTTCCAATGCATTAAACCGTTGGTCAGTTGGAGATTTCTACAAGAAGTAATGACCTTTTAACTAAATGGTGACATAATAGCTACCCGAATCTTGTGTAGCCTACGCACCAGTGCGTAGGCAAAATCAGCATGGAAGTGAAGGGGAGGGTTAAGCTGTGCAGCCAATCTGCGTAGTCTACGCAGCCAGCCTATGCAGCTCATTTTCTATAAAATAGGGGAGGTTCGGGGAGAGAGAAAAAGATAATATTTTTAGGCTAAGTTTTGGATTCTAGAGAGAAGGTGGAGCATCCTCAATCCAAATACACATCAAATGTGAGTTTTATGATATTTTTATAATGGATTAACACTAGTTAATGGTAGTATTAACATCTACATGGATTGAAATCCATAGGAATTTCTCTAATCTTCAAGAATCATTAAAAAGGGTTTAAGTAGGGTTTGATCTACAAGAGGTAAATTCTCCACACTACTCTTAAATACAACTATGGATTAAGTATTTGGAATGTATTGTGAAGTAGAAAGCAAAAATTGATTGAAGAATTATGCTAGTACTTGAAATGGGTATTGTGAGTTAGGGTTCTTGAATGGAGAAGAAGATGAATAGTGAATTTCGAATCTTGTTAGGATGGTTGGTGATTCTAGTGCTTCAATAGATTAATAATGATTAATTATTGAATCATATATCCTATATTGGGGCTTAAAGGACAAGGATGAAATCTATTAAGGATAAAAAGAATATGTATGGGCGAATTGGGCTTGTTGAAGACTTTAATTGAAGATTTGAGGGTCGAGTTTGATTTGGGGATTTGAGGAACCAAATGAGGTCGGATTTTGATAAATTTGGTATGGTCGGATTCGTGAGTGAATGTGTTTTCTAGTTTTATATTTTTTGTCGGATTTCGAGACGTGGTCCCGAGGCCCGGGTTTGAGCCGATTTCGAAACGTTGGTATAATTTGATAGTTTTTCTTGTGGAATTCATTCCATTAGCGTATATTGATGGTAATATACTTATTGTGAATAGATTCGGAGCATGTGGGGGCCGAGTCGAGAGGCAAGAGCATCGCGTGGTAGAGATTTGACCGGTTTGAGGTAAGTAATGATTGTAAATCTAGTTCTGAGAGTATGAAACCCCGGATTTCACATTGTTTTACTATTTTGAGGTGACGCACATGCTAGGTGACGGGCGTGTGGGCGTGTACTGTTGGGGATTGTGACTTGGTCCATCCCGTAGCAACTATAAAGTTGTGTATTTGACTTAAATTATATGATACTATGTGTTTTAGAAAGAATTTTCTATAAATTGGGCTGAATGCCATATTTGGGCCTTGTGCCAGAGCTGTTTGGACCTTTAGAGACCTTTTCTGATTATCCTTTCACTGTTTTGATTTAAGATCTATACCCAGCCATGCTATGTTTACTGATTTCATAACTCAGTCTTTATTATCCCATTTTGATGCATATAAAATGTTATTTTGAGTTGAGCACCCTGTTTTTACTGATAGCCCGAGTGGCTTGAGAGGTTTATGACTGAGTGAGGCCGAGGGCCTATTTTTGTGAGGATATTTATGGGATTGGGCTGCACGCCGCAACATGTTGTTACTGATTCATGATTTTGTGAGGTCGAGGGCCTGATTGATTTATGCCACGAGCTGGCTTGGGCTGTAGGAGCCCCTCCGGAGTCTGTACACCCCTAGTGAGCGCGGGTACCCTGAGTGAGTGATATGATGTTTTGCCCGAGGGGCTGTTCTTGATTCATGTTGTGACCGAGAGGCTATTTATGAGCGATTGTGCGGTATGCCCGAGGGGCTGTATATGAGTGACCGTGATTTTCGCCCGAGGGGCTGTTCTTGATTCATGTTTCCCCAATGGGCTGTATACGAGTGATGTTTGACCAAGGGCTGCTTATGATTTATGTTTCCCGAGGGGCTGTACATGAGTGAGTTTTGCCCGAGGGGCTTATTATGTTTTCATCATTTTGTTTACTCACTGTTTTATCACTTCATTTGAAAACTATTGAAAGATGTTTTAAATGGTTTTACTGAAACTGGGTTTAAATGAGCTGAGTTGATTCAAAACCCTGATTTTAAAAGCCTGTTGTGTTCTACTGAGATGTCATGATATGAATTATATATGTTTTATTGCTCGTCACTATTGCTCAGTCTTTATTCACTTTTATTACTTACTGAGTTGGCGTACTCACATTACTCCTTGCACCTTGTGTGCAGATCCAGGGTTTGCTGGATGTGCTAGTAAGTGTTGATTTCATCCGTCGTGGATTTGTTGGAGTTAGCAAGGTGGCTGCATGGCGATCGCAGCCCTGCTCTTCTCCCTCATATCTTCCTATAGATGTTATTAGTTGGTTTCCATACTGTATTGGTCTTAGTATTATCAGACAGTTCTTAGTAGATGCTCATGACTAGTGACACCCCGATGTCGGGTTTTCTTTCCACAATGTTGTTTTGATTTAAACACTTTATGAAGATTTATTGTTAAATAGCTTTAATTTTATTTTAAGAATGAAAATATTGATTTGGTTTGGTAATGTGTCGGATTTCCTAGTACTACAATAGGCGCCATCACGACATGGTAATTTGGGTCGTGACACTAATATTATGAAAAACTAATATAGAAGGACTTATAGTTATTCTGGATAGTCAAATTAGGGGAAAAAATTATGTATAAATTCCTAAATATCACATTTTTCTAAGTAACTCAAATAAGGAAATAATTAAATGGTTATTCCTAAATAATAGGAAAATAATTAAATTACTATTCATAAATGTTAGGAAAATAATTAAATTACGGTTTTGTTTAATATGAAATCAATTTCTAAAGGATAAAAAAGGCGAACCATACTTCACTAAGGGCCTTCGTGTTTTTAATATACTATAAATATAGATTATTTTATCCTTTACCCTACATGTTTATATAATAACTACTTTTTACTTCTGAGTATAAAATTTTAAAAGAATTATATAATTTATTTATTTTAAAAATTTGTTTGAGTTGTTCTAAAAAAAATTAGAAATATATATTGTCACGATCCGAAATCCACTAAAGGGCGTGATAGCGCCTAACATCGCCGTCAGGCAAGCCAACTGCGAATGATTAACTTATTTACTCAGTTTAGTATTTGCAATCATAATTTTCATTAATTAAGGAGTATGAAATAGAATTTACAGGATAAAATTTACATGAACTACAATAATGAACAATCCCGTAAGAACCCCCACAACCCTCAGATGTCACAAGTGTATGAGCATCTATTAATGAGTACAACAATAATACAACATCTGTCCGAAATACAAGTTACGCGGGGAATATAAATAACTTTGATGGAGATTCTATATGTTGCGGAATGTATCAAGGAAGTGCAGCTCACTATAAAGTCCCGGCAACAGTCGTTCCTCTACACCCAGAGGACCATCGAAAACATATATGCATAACTGCACAACAAGTGCAGCAAGTGCAACATGAGTACATAAATCAATGCGTACCGAGAAGTATCTAGCCTAACCCCAGATAAATAGTGATGAGGGGTCAGCATCGACACTTATTAGTGGTACATTAAGACAGATAAGTAAGAAGTGAACAGATATGGGGCAGAGTATATAAACGAGATAAACAAGTATGAATACGTGGTATAATCCTCCTCTCAAAAATAAGCTCAAACTCTCGATTAGCAGTTACCTCCTCCACCGAAGTATGTAAATAAATAATGGACCTCACTAGATATGTCGTCATGATTCAAATCAGGAAAACTCCCAGATATACTGGATTTTTGGACAAATAATACGCACGATTCCGTAGGAGTGTTTTATAGAAATGTCGAGGCGTACGACCGGATCCCATCATAATTTGGTATATAACAATAGATACATCTATTATATTGCCAAGGTGAATTTACTGCTCCCATGAGAGTGTAGTACATAATCCTACCGAGGCGAACGACCCGATCCCATAAAATATGCGCACTATCGAGGGTCGAACAACACGAACCATAGATGTATCTGTCCTGCCGAGACGAACGACCCGATCCCAAGAATAAGAAGCTTTGACGGGTCCTTGACCCCACTCACGAAGGGGCATGTGAGTTATAAGAAGCTTTGACGGGTCCTTGACCCCACTCACGAAGGGGCATGTGAGTTATAAGAAGCTTTGGGAAAACCTTTCGATGAGAACGCATAACGCGGGAGAAATTCATAAGAGGAGTACAACTATAACATAGAGTGAACCTAAGTCTACTTGGACAATAACATAGATTTAGCTATGCACAGACTCTCGTCACTGTCACGACCCAAATTCCATTAATGGTAGTGATGGCGCCGAACAACACTGTCAAGCAAGCCAAAAATAAATACTTAATTTGGTTCTCATTTTAATATTTTAAAAATCATATTTTCCCTTTATATGAATAATAAAAGATGGGATTTACAGAATAAATAATAATATGTTTATCAATTTCAATACAGAATAACCTATAATCATCCCAAGACCCGGGGTCACAAGTGCATGAGCATTAACTAGGAATATACATAAAATACAGCAACTGTCCGGAATACAAATTGGACAGGAAAAATGTAAATACTCTGAAGGAGACACTGCTGGCTGCGGGTCGACAAATGGAATGCAGCTCACCTAGCTCCTCGCAAGAATACACGCCTATGCTCTCAGAAGGCCTCTAGACATATATGCACCTGCACAAACGTGCAGAAAGTGTAGTATGAGTACGTAAACAATGTGTACCCAATAAGTATATTACATAACTTCAGAGGAGTAGTGACGAGGGGTCGACATCGACACTCACTAGTGGTCTAATAACATCAGATACAATAAAGAGGTAAGTACTTGTGAAGCGGCGCAAATAATGAAATAAACAAGTATAAATCACGTGGTACAAATCCCCCTCTTCACGAGGAACTCAAGCTCTCCATTAGAAATTCCTTCCTTAACCGGAGCATATATATAGATGTAGTGGATCTCATCAAGTAGCTTACCATAATCAAATCCGGGAAAACTCACAGATACACTGGCTTCTTGCCAAATCTTACGCACGATTTAATGAGGATATGATATGGAAATGACGAGGCGTACGACCCGGTCCAACATAAAAATTAAAATATGCACTGCCGAGGGTCGATGTCACGACCCGCTTTCCCACCGTCGGGACCGTGATGGCGCCTAATGCTATACTTGCTAGGCAAGCCAATATTAGAGGGTTACGACATTAAAATAATTAAAATATATACGAAGTTTATTACCATCCAATATATGATACCAAAATAACAAATGAAATAGCATAAGATACTGTGAAAATAATACCAATATCTAGCTACCCAGGGTTTGGAGTCACAATTCATGAACTACTAAGAATTTATTACAAGTATTTGGTTTAAAGAAATATATAACTGTTTTGAACTAAATAAAATAGCAACTGAATAATAAGGAAGAGACTCCAGGAATCTGCGAACGTCGGCAGATCTACCTCGTGTCTCCGTGCGAATAGTCTGCTACAACTTGAATTCAGCTCGGACTGAAACCTGGATCTGCACAGAAAGTGCAGATTGCAGTATCAGTACAACCGACCCCATGTACTGGTAAGTGTGGAGCCTGTCATGACCCAAACCGATGGGCCGCGACGGGCACCCGGTACCTTACTCAATCGAGTACCAACATAATATATCTTTCTTATTACATCACAAAATACATGTGACATACGGGCCTAATAGGCCAACATTATCATTTATAAACTCAAAACATAGGCCGACAAGGTTGTACAATCTTTAACGTACACGACATATGTCTACAAGCCTCTAAGAGTACATAAATGTTATTAAGGTCGGGAAAGGGTTCCGCCATACTAATCAGTACATGTCCTAATCATATTGACCACATAAGCAACTCCGGAGAAAATGGAGCACACCAACACCTTCTGCTGAGCTGATAGCCTACTTGGAGGACTCTCGACCTGTCTATAAGGACCTGCGGGCATGAAACGCAGCGTCCCCAGGCAAAAGGGACGTCAGTACGAATAATGTACCGAGTATGTAAGGCACATAAATAAGTACATAACAGACATGGAAGAAATATAGAGTAAATGACTCAACCTGTAATTCTGAATAACTCTGTAAATCATGAAATAATTATAGTGTTATGCATATGCGTATGAATGTCATGTCGTGCATAGGTACATGTTTCATAACATCATCAAACCTCTGAGGGCATCCCATCATATCATCTCGGCCACTATGGGCAAAATCATCAACGTATACCAGCTGATCAGGTGGCGGTGCGTATATAATGCCGTAACCTTTTTCCCATATTCCATATAAATATAATATACATATATACGCGTATATAACGCCATCTGGTCATGGGTCAATGTACATGTATAAATGCATGAAATGCATAAGAAATATATTAATAAGATTTTCTCAGAATGCCATAAAAATTAATATGCCTTTCCGATAAACTTTATCCAATACGTATTTTTCTGAGACCCATGAACAGAAGATATAATAATTCACATGGGGAATCAAGAATATAGACACCCACAGTATTTCTATGAATAGAGTCATTAATGAAAGTTGTATATTTTGCTCGTTTCATAGGTGTCGTATAGATCATACTAAAAGAAAGAATGGATAGCCTTAATATACCTGAACCGATTCTCTTTTGCGAAAACACGTAACGACGAATCGAAGTAGGGAAAAATTCGTATAATATTCTTGAGAAAGATTGTATCAGCTTTCTTTGAATTCACATTTCACATTAGATCTTGTAGCATTTCAGGGAACTTCACGTTGGACTTTGTACTGGCGTTGCTCTTTCAGAAATACTACTTAATATATATGAAATTTCAGCTTTTTTAAGGCCTTTACTGGAACTTTGAGAGAATGTTGTTTTCCCAAATCCTCACCGAGTCACTGATTTATGAGAGTTTGTTTCAAGCACCATAGTATCATTTAGAACATTAATCAACCACAAATCTGTAAGCATTGTATAAGTCACGCTAAACTTAATGGTTCATCTTAATATAGTGCTAGTAGTATCTTCAATGCCAAAGCATTTGTTGGTTAGATTGGTAGTGTAAATTCATATGGACTCTTCATGAATACATAAATTTCACATTGGCATGGACATTTTTCTTCAATGATGATGCTTTCTTTTATCAAAGAGAGTGGGCCCCACTTGTGATGACTAGCCACCAAACTCCCCTAACATATGCCACATAGTCTTGTGATTTAAGACTCATCATCAAGGTCATATAGGGCTGCCACGTTTGGGGGTAAACTTTATCAAAAATATTTTAATTAATTACCAATCCCTTAATTAACTTGGTAATTCTCCACTTATCCCATAATTAACCAATTACCCACTTAATTAAGAATTATCTCAACTTATTTAAAATACTACTTACTTTTAACACACTTTATACACCTTACTATCACGGCCATGTAGTACCTTGTATGGTACTAGTCCATAAATACCGGATATTTTAGCTCGGGCTGTATTTTTTTTAAAATGTCAAACTTCGACGAAATTCATTTTCTTCGATTTGCTTACCATCTCACCTTCATGAATTTACTCATCACTTGTTTGAAATAGCATAATGCTTATAATTTCTAAATAATCTTGTCCTTGAACTGATGTTAATTATATTACGACAAATACAACGTACAATACTACATGGTGTATCATCGTCGTAATTTAATACTGCGGCGCCTAACATCATCGTAATAAAATATTGTGAGGCGTAACGTCATTGTAATATAATACTGCGGGGCGTAACAGAGTCTAACCTCGACGAAGTAGCAACGAGGCTAGGATAGGAGACCACATTAAAAAACCTGGACATATATAATCATACTATTGGAAATAACAACAAATAAAAAATTTAAAACAACAATTAATGGGAAGGGGACATACAGTGGGGAATTTCAACGTAAGGAGTGAGAATAATGAGAAGGCAGAAATAAACAGTGATTAACAAAAAATAAATTAAGCAACTAAAATAAAAAAGGAAATCTGCACGGCATCACCCTTCTTGATTTTACACTCAACCTCACAATATAAATAAATTATGCACGACATTACCCTTTATGCACGGCATCACCCTTCGTGCTTTACACTCTTCCTCACAATATAAATAAATCGTGCACGACATCACCCTTCGTGCTTTACACTCTTCCTCACCATATAAATAAATTATGCACGTCATCACCCTTCATGCTTTACACTCTTCCTCATCAATCACAGAATCATTAACAACATATATAGAGGAATTTTCACAAGAAATCAGTATTTCATCATAATTACCTTCACAATTTAACGTCTGAACCTCGAATAAATGTTCACAATGTTATCCATCTCGGTGGAACCGGATACAGTTCTCTCAACAGTTCAATAGCAACAATAAGCATGGATAATATCCATTAAGACTACAAGAATAACAAGAATGGACTTTCACTGGCATATTATGACTCGACTACAAGGTATAGGTACTCGTCAGCTCACCTATACATCGCTTTCAACAACAAAACACGTAGTAAGTAATCACACAATACCTATTCCCTCAAGCTAAGTTTAGGCACAATACTTACCTCGATTTCGCATGCCACTCACTGCTCAAGTACAACTTTCCCGTTAGAATTCACCTCCAACCCACTTGTATCTAATCATAATTAGTTTAACATCATCAATTGTCGCTAAGGGAATCAACTTTAATGAATAATTACTGATTTCCCAAATTTTCCCAAAAAAGGTTAAAAACCGACCCCGGGCCTGCTTGGTCCAAACTCGAGGTTCGGACCAAAATCTGTTTATCCATTCACCCCCGAGCCCGAATATGTAATTAGTTTCGAAATCCGACCCCAATTCGAGGTCTAATTTCCAATTATACAAAATTTCCTAATTCTACCCAAACCCCCAATTTCTACCATGAAAATCCTAGATTTTTGGTTGAAAATTGATGAAAAACAATGGGTAATTGGGAGAGAGTAGTTTAGAATCATTTACCAACACTTTGGGGAAGAACTTGTCTCTTGAAAATCGCCTCTAAGCCTCCTTGGTTTTGAAAATATGAAAGAATGGCCAATTTTCGTTTTAGGTTCTGTTTTAATTCGCTGGACAGGTCTTCTTCACATTCGCGAAGGATCTGTCGCATTCGCGATGCTTTGCGGCTAGAAGGCCTACGCGTTCGTGAAGAGCTGCTCGCGGTCGTGATGGTTTGTCCCCCATGACCATCGCATGCGTGACCCAGTGGTCGCGTTCGTGATGAGCAAGTCAACGATTCCCCAGCCCACTTCCAATACACTACGCGTTCGCAAAGAGTTAACCCCTAGTGTTGCGCGTTCGTGACCGAAGAGTCGCATTCGCGTATAAGAAATCCCTTCCCAGCCCAACTTGCACTTCGCGATCGCGAAGCACAAAATTCCTGTGCACCAGCAACAACAAAACAACATATTTTCTAAGTTTAAAACATCCTGAAGCCTACCCGAAACTCACCCGAGCCCTCGGGGCTCCAAAACAAACATGGACGCAAGTCTAAAAAAACCTACAGACTTTATCGTGCGATCAAATCACTAAAATAACACCTAAAACTACAGATTTAGCATCAAAACTCATGAATTTCTCAAGAACACTTCAAAATTACTATCTTCTCAACCGGATGTCCGAATCACGTCAATTCAACTCCGATTTCTACCAAATTTCACAGACATGACATAAACATTATAATAGACCTGTACCGGGCTCCGGAACCAAAATACGGGCCTGATACCAATGAATCCAAATATTAATCAATTTTTTTAAATCCTTTTAAATTTCGGTCTATCAATTTTCATCAAAAATTCATTTCTCTTGCTAGGGACCTTGGAATTCAATTCTGGGCATACACCCACGTCCCATGTTTTACTAAGGACCTTCCGGGATCGTCGGAACACGGGTCCGGGTCCATTTACTTAAAACGTTGACCAAAGTGAACTAAAAGCCATATTTAAATCTCAAAAATTATCATTTCATATATTTTCACATCAGGGTTCACGCCCGGACTCCGCACGTAAATCGAGGTGAATAAAAATAATATTTTTAAGGCTAAAGAGCTTGTAATAGAGTCTTAATTCATAAGATGACCCTTTGGGTCATCATAGTCGAACGACTCGAACCATTTGATAAATCAATTAACCTGTCGAGGCGAATGACCCGCTCCCATGAGAGTGTGGTACATAAATCCTTCCAAGGCGAACGACCCGATCCCATTAGAATAAGAAGTTTTGATTGGTCCTTGACCCCACTCACGAAGAAACGTGTGAGTTGAAATTTCTTTAAGGATATATATATATATAT
>ML410353.1:0-11051 GCA_005239525.1 Nicotiana knightiana
CCTATATTACTTGTCGACCACGTACACTTGCGTGTGCATTGGGAAATCAACCAACAAGTGTATACAAAAGATAAGATGGTGACTCCGAAACCGCGAACGCTGAAACGGTTTTCCCTTGAGTCTCCACAACAGCAACCACGCTACTATCAATCACTCGGCCGGCTATACGAAAACCTGGAATCTGCACAAAAATATGCAGAAGAGTAGTATGAGCACACCACAACGGTTCCAAGTAAGTATCAAGACTAACTTCGGTGAAGTAGTGACGAGGACTAGTCAAGACACCTACTGGTCTAATAAAACTGAACAAATATCAATATATAAATCAGGGAAATAATGATATACATAAAGGCTATGCAATATAGCTAACAAGACAGTGAATTCGATATAGAAGGACAACAATAAGTATCAGGGGAAACCATGAAGTAACACAAAGACTGAATAGATCACAGACAAATCCGGCATGTAAATATACAACATGAGCATGTAATGACTCAACAACTTCATCCATTTCTACATCAAATTCATAGTCATCTCCACGAGGTTCCGAACCTCAGACAAATCATCATTTACGGGTCCCAATATCCGAACCCTAACACTTGGCAACCTGCGCTCTCATTCGAGTACTAACTGCACGGACGACTCACGTACCAATTGGGTCATTCCCACCCATACGGTAAGCACAACAAGAGTATCTATATTTGACAACAACAAGGAGTCCTGAATCCATTAATAGTACTTAACTACGTGTATGCTTGTGCAGGTGTCCTAACCTGATTACAATAACCAATAGACATAAGAAAAACAAAAGGGCAACACGTACATTTTCATCTCATAAATTTCCACACGAATGAAAACTCACACGGTAAGTGTTCCAGTACACAATACCAACAACAAGGAATGCCCCCAGGCCAACACAATTATCATAAACAATCCCTGCCATAGCCCACCTTGTCACGCCACGTGTGCAATATTAAAGTATATGCCCGCCTTGTGTCACCACACATGCATAAACATGTTCCCACCTTGTCACGCCACATGCACAACACTCAATCTCGTATCCCGCCTTATCACGCCGCATGTGCAATATCAGTAGTAAACACGATACGGCAGAAACCTCGTGCAAACCCCCATATCAACAATTCGCACGGCAGAAACCTCGTTCATCACCATAACCAGTACAACAACAACAACACGAGCAATAGTTCAGAATACAATTAATAAATCAACTCAATAAACTTCGATCACAAGATGGGCCTAACTAGTTCACGAGAAATAAACACAATAAGGAGATCTAGGCATATTAAGAAATCACTCCACAAGGAAGGAAAATAGCACGTAACAGCCACACCTAATTACGCGGGTGAACAACAAGAAATCAATACAAATTCGATAACTCCATATAAGGCAAGTCACGAAGGTATAGAATATCTAAACTTCCTTTAAGGTTGAGCAGTTACGAGAAAAATTCAACAAATTCCATTTAAGGACAAGCAGCAGAGAATAATTCATAACTTCATTCAAGACCAAAACAATTATAGGTTGAGATGAAGATAATAGAAAATTTGAGATACGCACTTAAGAAGATATAGCATGGTAGTAAAGTAAATAAACCTTTAGATAAGTCAATTAGGAGTCGAGTAGGCAATAGGAGTAAATCCAAAAGTAAGAAATTCCACATTTAAGCAAATAAAGATGACACTAGAAATTAGGAAATTCAATCATGCTAAGGACACTTCATACTCGGCGAATATAAGGATCTAAGATTCCTAAAGGGTCAACTTTCCACAAATAAGTCCGAGCATTCGCTCGTCACCTCGCGTACACGGACTACAATCAACATAGAAGACTCAAATCCTAAGGGGTAATTTTCCCACACAAGGTTAGGCAAGATATTTACCTCAAAGACGAAAACCCGGTACTCAAAAATAGACTTCTCGGGCGGGAAGGCCTTCGGACGGCTCAAAATCAACAAAAACAACTTCAAAATACATATAAAACGTATAAGGAACGATTTCAAATAATAAAATATCAATCTTTACCAAATCATAAAAAAATCGACCCAAAAGTCGACCCCCGGGCCCGCACCTCGAAACCCGATAAATTTTATAAATTCCGATATGAGTTCACCCATACAAAATTTATCCAATTCCGTTAACATTTGGTCATTTAAATCATGAATTTTCATTTTTTTGAAGTTTTCTTTCAAAACGAACAATCCCCTCACCCCAAAACACAATTTAAATGATAAAAACAAGAACTAATTCATGAAATATATTTAATTCTAGTGAAAGAACACTTACCCACTCAATTTGTGTGAAAATCTCACAAGGAATCGCCCAAAACCGAGTTCTAGAAGTCAAAATATGTTTAAAATGGTGAAACCCCCGATTTTGCAAACTTATATTCTGCCCAGGTGTTTTGTGAATCGCGATCGCGGAACATGGTTTGCGATCACGAAGAAGAAAGAGTAAAGTTTCCCAGGTTGTTCATCGCGAACGCGACAAGGAGTTCTCGAACGCGGAGGAGGAGAACAGGAAACTATGCGATCGCGTACTGAAGAATGCGAACGCGAAGAACAAAGTTTGGGCGACCAGAAGGGACACATCGCGATCGTGAAAGGATCACTGCGATCGCGATAAAGGAAAAATGGGCGGGGATAAGAGAACACTACGCGATTGCGACTTGGGCTACGCGATCGCGAAGGAGGGCAACAGACACCAGAACAGCAGTTCAAAAGAAATGGAAGAAAAGGACCCGTAGCCCATCCGAACCACACCTGAGGCCCCGAGACCCCGTCTAATCACACAAACAAGTCATATAACCTAACACGTACTCGCTCGAGGTTTCAAAACACATAAAACAACACTAAAACGATGAATTGAACCAAAAATCAATGAGAAACTAAGTCTGTTTCTTACCAAATTTCACAGATAATACATATAAATCATATCGAAGCTGTACCGGGCTCCGGAACCATGATACGGGCCCGATATCACAGCTTTCACCTCAAATTTCATTTTCAAAAACCTTTATATTTTTTAGAAAATAATTTTCTTTAAAAATTCATTTCTCGGACTTGGGACCTCGGAATTCGATTCCGGGCATACGCCCAAGTCCCATATTTTCGTACGGACCCTCCGGGACCGTAAAATCATGGGTCCGGGTCCGTTTACCAAAAACGTTGACTGAAGTCAACTTTATTCAAATTTCTAATACAAAATTATTATTTTTATCAGTTTTTTTCATAACGGCTACACACCCGGACTGCGCACGTAAATCAAGGTGAGATAGAAGGAAGTTTTCACGACCTTGGAACACATAATTAGCTAGAATATACGGGATGACCTTTTGGGTCATCACACATCAGCTCCCTCCAGGTCCTCTAACTAGATCTCCACATCCTCTGTCTGGGGAACCACGGGGTTGCGGAGCATCTGGATCATCTCCTCAGCAATATGTGAAGTGGCAGCCGGCTCCTCAGACTGGCCAGTTGTTGCATTTGATGCCTCATGCTCTGCTACCTATGCTGATGGGGCTGCCCCTCCATGAGCAAGTCCAGTGGGATGTCTCCAGCAGATGTAAGCTTCTCTACCTCTTTCTTTAGCAGCTCCACGAACTCCTTTGAGGCCTGGGTCTTCCTCATCTTCTTCACTAGCTTGCTCAGATCCTTGATAATCTTACCATGTGCATCCAAAGTCTTCAGGATCTTTGTCTGGTTGTCCAGGAGCTTCTTCTGGTTTCCAGAAGCTCCTTCAATGAATCCTCCACTGAGGAACGTACCTAAAGCTGTGCTGGGGCTCACTATGCTGCTACTGCACTGGATAAGACAGACAACTTTTGTTCTAGCTGCCTGCATCCAGTTGTTGATATTGGATAATACCTGAGAAACCCGTAGTGCAGTCTGAGGGTAGGTGGAAGATGAGGGCACATATAATGGCACAGTGATGGATGGCCCAGGTGAGGAAGGAGGCATGGCAGCTGAAGAATCCTCTCATGTGGAAGGCTCTGACTCGGTGGCCACTACCCTTGGCTCTTCAGACTGGCCAGTGGAGGTAGTGGATTTTCCCTTGGCTTTTGGGTTGTCCGCTCTTTGAAGGCTGTACCAGGAGAAAGGCTTTTTCGACTTCACCTTCGTGTCATAGTGCCTCCCATCTACCCCTTGGTCCTTGAGATAAATAGTGATGAAGTTGGGGTATAAGTAGGATCTTTCTTCTTTTCCAACTGCCTTGGAGATGTGGTAGGACATGAGCTTCCCCACATTGATTGGATACCCCGCCACGATCGATGCTACCAGAATCGCCCGGGAGAGTGGGTGGGCACTATCACGCTGGCAGGGTCAAGCCGGATGCACATAAATGTGGACCACCCTTTGGCTTCAAATTTGAGGGTGTTCCTGGCTATTGGGGCTCCAGTTGTGAGCCAGGCCGGTGTTATCCCTGGGATGGCTATTACTTCCTCTAGCCAAGGACGGGCTGCTTCATTTAAGGCCAGCTTCTCTGAGTATTGTACTGCCTCCACATCCTCAAATCCGGCATATTTATTCAAAGTGTTTCCATCAAACCGGATCTTCAGGTTACGTACTTTTGTCACAGTGGTGCCCTTTTTTATATGGGCAATATTTGCGTAGAACTCCTTGACAAGGTATTCATTGGCATCCACAACCTTGCTAGTGAAGTAGTTCCATCCTTTTCTCTCCTCAAATTGTCTCTTGACATTTGGATTGTGAGGAAGGAGATCTCTTTCTATGAACTGTCGCTCAAGGGTGAGCGACCTTTGGGGCCACCATTCTCGGAATTTCAAGTAGGCCTTCTCACTCACGAACCTGTCAGCCCACACCTCGGGCTTTCTTGATCTAGCAAGACCACCCACATTGGTATCACCCTATCTCCCATCATCCGGTACCTCGCCATCATCATCAATATTAATTGGAGCAGCTGTTGAGGTCGGAGTTGCAGCAGGTAGGGAAGATGGTACCGAAGCCTCACTACCTCCCTCTGAGCCATCAGACAACCCAGAAGAGGAGGTAGGTTCATTGACCAATCTGAAAGGTTTTGATTGAGCCTCTGGTTGTTGTTGTTGTGCAGATTCTCCCTCAGAAGTCTCCCGGGATGGGAGGTATTCACTTGTATCTGAGGAGTCAGCAGGAGGTCTCACGAGAGTAGCCTTTTTGCTTATTATTCTTTGAGCCGCTAAGGGTAAGGCTTGCTTGCCTTTACCCCGGCCTCGGGAGGATTGTACCCTCCCTCTGGGTTTGTCACCTCCACCATGAGAACACATCATTTTCTGCAACACATGAGTAGTGAAAGATAGTTAGGATACACAACCAATTCCTACATACACTTCGCAACCAGTTAGTCCAAAATAATGCCTAATCTAAGAAGAAAATCAAAAGAGAGAAAAAACACATGGGTTGCCTCTCAAGAAGCGCCTGATTTAACGTCGCATAACGACGCATGTTACCATCATTACTTGAAATGGATCAAGGCCACAACGTGGCTATCATCAATCTTTCCAAGGTAGTGCTTCACTCAGTGCCCATTGACTCTAAAGATCTCACCATTCTTATTTTTCAAATCTAGAGCACCAAACGGAGCTACATGCGCCACTTCAAACGGGCCACTCCACTTTGACTTGAGCTTTCCCAGAAACATCCGTAATCGAGAGTTGAATAGAAGGACCAAGTCACATTCCTTGAATTCTTTGTTCCGTATATACTTGTCATGTAAGTACTTCATCCTGTCCTTATACAAGGACGAGCTGTGATAAGCATGGAACCGGAACTCATCAAGTTCATTTAGTTGCTTTACCCGGAGATTGGCAGCTACATCCATTCAAGGTTCAATTTCTTCAGCTCCCACATGGCCTTGTGCTCTAATTCAACCGGAAGATGACATGTTTTCCCAAATACCAACCGGTACAGAGACATACCAATTGGAGTCTTGTATGTTGTTCTATAGGCCCATAAATCATCGTCAAGTTTCCTTGACCAATTAGTCCGATTTGCATTGTCAGTCTTGGATAATATGCTATTTATCTCCCTGTTGGAGACCTCAACCTGTCCACTTGCCTGGGGGTGATAAGGGGTTGACACCTTATGATTGACACCATACTTGGAAAGTAAAGTGTCGAAGGCTTTGTTGCAAAAATGAGAACCCACATCACTAATGATAGCCCTTGGGGTGCCGAACCTTATGAAGATATTTTTCTTTAAGAAAGCCACCACACTTTGTGCCTCATTTTTGGGGAAAGCCAAAGTTTCAACCCATTGGAAACATAGTCAACAACAACAAGAATATAAGTGTTCTCATATGAACTTACAAATAGCCCCACAAAAATCGATGTCCCACACATCGAAAATATCAATCTCAAGAATGGTTGTGAGGGACATTTCATTCTTCTTGAAAATTCCACCAGCTCTTTGGCACTCATCACAACGTCTAACAACCTCGCTAGCGTCTTTGTACAACGTAGGCCAATAGAATCCACAACTTAGGATCTTTGTAGCAGTTCTCGCCTCACCATGATGGCCACCATAGGGCGAGGAATGGCAAGCTTCAAGGATACTCAATTTCTCTTCTTTCGGAACACATCTCCGAATAACTGCATCATTGCAAATATTGAAAAGATATGGATCATCCCAATAATAATACAAAGAGTCTCGTTTGAGATTCTTCCTTTAATTAGGAGAGAGCTTACTCGGGACAATGTCGGTCACAAGAAAGTTAACCAGTTCGGTGAACCAAGGCATCCCATTCAAAGACACGGAGATGAGTTGTTCATCTGAAAATGAATCATTAATCTCGAGGCCATCATGAGGCCGTCACTCCTATTCCAAGCAGAACAAGTGGTTCGCCACTTGATTCTCACTCCCTTTTCGATCTATGATTTCAAGGTCAAACTCTTGTATAAGAAGAACCCATCTCATCAACCTAGCCTGAGAGTCCTTTTTGGTCATCAAGTAACAAAGTGCCACGTGATCGGTGTGCACAATCACTTTGGTATCCATGAGGTACGGCCGAAACTTTTCCATGGCGAAGACAATGGTAATAACTCTTTCTCGGTCACCATATAGTTGACTTGGGCGTTGTTCATTATTTTGCCTGCAGAATAAATCGGATGAAATATCTTGTTTATTCTTTGCCCCAAAACCTCTCCTACCGCAACGTTGCTAGCATCGCACATGAGCTCAAACGGTAAGCTCCAATTGGGTGCGGTAAGTGGTAGTCAACCTATAATTGAGAAGCTCAAAAGCTTTCATGCAATCATCATTAAAACACAAACTTGGCATCTTTTTCCAACAACCACTTTTGAGAAATCATTGATGAACCTTCGGTAAAACCCCGCGTGACCAAGAAAGCTCTTCACTCGCTTGACGGAAGCAGGAGGAGGGAGTTTTGATATCACTTCAATTTTTGCTTTGTCCATTTCAATACCGTTCTTGGAGATTTTATGGCCGAGGAAAATGCCCTCCTCGACCATAAAGTGGCACTTCTCCCAATTAAGCACTAAGTTGGTCTCTTCACATCGGGCCAACACTTTGTCAAGATTATCCAAACATTCTTCAAAGGAATCCCCCACAACACTGAAATCATCCATGAAAACCTCGAGGAAGTCCTCCGCCATATCCGTAAATATTGCCATCATGCACCGCTGAAAAGTAGCAGGTGTATTACACAAACCAAACGGCATCTGTGAGAATGCAAATGTGCCATACGGATAAGTGAAGGTGGTTTTCTCTTAGTTCAATGAGAATCTGATTATATCCGGAATACCTATCCAAGAAGCAGTATTAAGCACGTCCGTCAAGTCTATCCAACATTTGATCAAGAAAGGGCAATGGAAAATGATCTTTTCGGGTCACTTTGTTCAGCTTCCTATAATCCATGCATACACTCCAACCGGTGACAGTTCTTGTGAGGATCAATCCATTTCTATCATTTGTGATCACAGTCATGCCCCCCTTCTTTGGGACACATTGTACCGGTGAAGTCCATGAACTATCGTAAATGGGGTACACAACCCTTGCATCTATCCACTTGATGATCTATTTCTTGACGACCTCTTGCATGGCCTCGTTCAACCTCTTTTGATGTTCCACGGAGGGTTTGGCATCTTTCTCCAATATGATTTTTTGTATGCAAAAGGCGAGGCTTATACCGCGAATATCAGCTAAAGTTCAACCTATTGCCTTCTTCCTCCTTTGAAGCACCGCAAGGGTGGAATCTACCTGCACGTTAGTCAAGCAGGAAGAAAGAATAACAGGTAATGTGGAACAAAGGACTAAGAACTCATACCTGAGGTGTGAAGGCAAGGTCTTCAACTCCAGTGTTGGTGGTTCCTCGATTGAGGGATTTGTTGGTGGAGGTTTCTGGTTCTCAAGGTCCAAGGAAAGTTTACAGGGCCCATATGTATATGATCTCATTCCTTGCAAAGCATTTGCACATTCTACCAAGTATTCTTTCCCATCCTCATCTTGATTCAACAACACAACTTCCAAAGGGTCTTCCACATTAATCATAACACTCGTGTCATCAATAATCACCTCAGTCACAAGATCCACAAAGGAACACACTTCGTTGCTATTAGGCTGCCTAGTTGATTTGCACACATGGAACATAATTTTTTAATCACCCACCTCGAAGGTTAGCTCCCTAACTTCCACATCAACCAAGGCCTTCCATGTTTCTATTAAAGGTCTCCCCAATATGATTGGCACATCATAGTCAACTTCGCAGTCGAGAATCATAAAGTCTGCGGGAAGAATGAACTTGTCGACCTGAACTAGCACATCATCAATTATCCCCAACGGCTTCTTCATTGTACGGTCCGCCATTTTCAACCTCATGGAAGTAGTTCTTGGTTTCCCAATACCCAATGTCTTGAACACAGAATATGGAATCAAATTAATGCTCGCTACCAAATCACACAATGCTTTGGCGAAATCGGCACTACTAATAGTACATGGAATTGTAAAGGCACCCGGATCTTCTAGCTTTGGAGCCATGGAATGCACAATGTCTCTCACTTGATGTGTCATTTTGATCGTCTAACATTTCATTAACCTCTTCTTTGTTACCAAGTCTTTCATGAACTTGGCATATCTCGACATTTATTCTAGAGCTTCAACCAAAGGCACATTTATGGACAAACTTTTCATCATATCAGTGAATTTCTTGAATTGGTTTTCGTTGTTTTGCTTTGCAAGCCTTTGAGGATACGGTGGAAGAGGCCTTTCTAAGGGGCCTTGTCTTTGGGCACTACCATTTTCGGTATGTCTATCACGTGTTCCCTAGATGGGTTCACATCATTTTGTGTCTCCTCCACGTTAATGTCTATCCTCACTTCATCATTCACATTCTCATCATCTTCTTGCACAACCACATCATCATTCACAATCTTTCTTGGATTGGAGGTACTTACATCTCCATCTCTATCTCTTCTTGTAGTTACTGCCATAGCATGGCCCGTATTGTTCCCACCCTTCGGGTTTACTGTCGTATCACTTGGTAGTGCCCCCTTAGGGCGAGTATTCAATACTTGAGAAATTTGACCCATTTTTACTTCCAAGTTGCGGATAGAAGTGTTGTGGGAGGCTATTTGGGCATCGGAGTCGGCATTTCTTTCCATCATTTGCTTGAACATGCTTTCTATCCGTCCCATCTCATTTATCGAAGAACTTGGCCCTTGTGACGGATATGGAGGTAGGTGTTTGGGTTGTTGATACATGGGGAGCCTTTGAAAGCCCGACCCCCGATTGCCTTGGTTATTGTTGCTCCAACCCTTGATTTCCATTTCCTCCCCAGTTGCTATTATTATTGCCACTCCAATTGCTATTATTGTTTCCTCCTTCAATTCCCCAATTTTGATTGTTTTTCCCCCAATTGTTCGGATTGTAGTTGTTTCCACTATTCAAATTCCCTTGGCCTCGGTTGCCCCAATTTTGATTATTTCCTTGTGATCTCCACTATTAATTTGGAGCATTGCTCTATTGACCTTGGTAATTATTGGCATACAAAACCTCTTCACTTTGATCATCATAAGAATCGTCTTGATTTTAACCATTACCACTTTGATCAAATTGATCTTGATTGTTTTGCACTTGTTGACCACGTTGTCTTCTCTTTTTGACCATTACATTCACTATTTCCATGGCATTTACTTGCTTTGTCCCGTGAACCTGCTGAAGCTGAGCCTTTGCTAACCGATTCATGGTAGTAGTCAACTTCGCTATGGCTTGTCTGTGATCATGAAGTTCCTTGTGAAGGTGGATAACATTAGGGTCTCCCTGAGGAACGTTGGCCCGACTTTGCCAAGCTGAGGAGGTGTCTGCCATCTCATCTAATATGTCACAAGCATCTGCATTCGACACTTTCATGAAATTACCCCCAGCGAGCTGATTCACCACACACTGGTTAGTTGTGTTGATACCCCTATGAAATATTTGCTGGATCATCGCTTCAGTCATATCGTTGTTGGGTCATTCTTTTACCATTGTCCGATACCGTTCGCAAATTTCATGTAACGGTTCATTTGGCTCATGTTTAAAGGCTAAGATCTCATCCCTCAATGTTACCATATGACCTGGAGAGAAAAACTTTGCTATGAACTTCTCAGCCAACTCATCCCAAGTGGTGATGGAATGGTTGGGTAGCCTCTCAAGCCAATCCAAGCCTTCCCTTTAAGTGAAAATGGGAAAAGCCTAAATCTCAGAGCATCCTCAGATACATTCGTCTGCTTGCTCCCCCAGCATGTGTCTACAGAACCTTTAAGATTCTTATATGCGTTCTAATGTGGAGCTCCGGTGAAGAAACCCCTTTGTTCCAATAGCATAAACATTACATTGGTTATTTGAAAATTGCTCGCCCGAATTCGGGGTGGGACAATTGTACTTGCATAGCCTTCATTGGGTAACACCTGGTGTGCTGCCCTTGGAGAAGGTGGGGGAGGGTTTGGCAAGTTGTCATGAGGAGGGCGGCCTCTTCTTTGTACTTAAGGTTCTAGATTAACCTCATCCACTTCAATTCATCTACCTCCCCCCCCCCCCTGAG